>WBNO01026278.1:106364-117088 GCA_013400575.1 Peucedramus taeniatus | reverse complement strand
CGTTTTCTCAAACCAGAACAACCACTATTGACTTACAAACTCATTCGAGAGAGAGGCTTCATATTGTGCTCCAGGGTTTTTATAACCTTTGAAACAGAGTTCTTTGGAGGGCCACAAGAAGTGAGATGTAGCAGTGCTTTGGCAGGTTTTAAACTCCTAAGGCAGCAAGAAGTTTGAATATAGGTTCTCTTGACAATAAGAAATAAAGAAATACATGTATTTGAAATTAGTGTCAGTTGAATAAAGGTAAAGAGCAGGACACAGCTGAAAGGAACTAGGACATGCAAGTAGAAGCTGATTCCCAGTGTCTCCAAGGGAAGGAGGGGACCGCCTAAAACTTTCACCCCAAACCTGTGGTCTGAGGGGGAGAACAGCCTCTTTCTGAATCACATTTTCTCAGAAGATGCGTCAGCTCCCCAGAGATCTTTAACAAAATCCCTGCAACTTTCCAATAGTCTTTTCCTATATCTTGCAAAGGGCTGAATTTGAAGTTGCTCCTTTTATTTTACCATGATTTTCCCTCATGGGAAGGGAGAACAGCCTGTGTCTTTTGCCATCGTAGCTTGACAAGGCTTGAAGATCCCTTTTCTCCCGCAACATTAAAGACGTTTTGCCTCACAGTAATGAAAAACACCATTTTGAAGGAGAGCTTCATACTGATATCAGTGTATTCAGCATCTTTGGAAGCAAATTACAAGGCTTCATCCAGCTCTAGGCTTTCCTGCCTTGTCACAGTCACTCGGTTGACTCCCCAAGGTCTCCACCAAAATGTAGCTCATTGGCTAAGTTATAGAAAAGGAGTCTTAAGTAGAGCACTCTATTGAGGTTTGAGTTTTCACTTTAAAATGCAAATGGCTGGTAGTTAATTCCCCTTTGGGATTTAAGCGCTGAATTTAAAATGGGAAATGATGATACAAAAATATATATCAGAAAGCATTGCAGTGTGAGAATGAATCCTTCGCCACATGAATGAAGATTCTTAGGGTCAGCAGACATCTTCATTTATCTGTATTTTAATTGTTTCCCTCAAAACTGCTTTTGGCTAAATTCTTCCTCAGCATACTACCTGGTACACTCTCAGTAGACAACAATAAGAGCAAAATTTGACCAGGTTTTCTATTTTCTAAAATCTCATAGATCAGCATATTTAAACACATCAATATTTTACTGGGTATGATAAATAACACCCTCATTTCTGTTAAGATGTCTAACAAGACTTTTTCCATACTTACTGAAAATACAGCTGGAAGACAGACCCATTTGCCAATTCTTTGTCAACTGGGAAAGCTAAAAAGCAATCAAAAAAAATAGCTGCTTAGCAAAGATGTTAAATCAATACTCGCTAACCAATTGCAAAAGTCTTCCATCCCCCTTTGTTTTTCACAACTACCATTTTACTTCTAACAGGGGGGAAAATAGGCATATATAATTATGTCCTTAGATCAATTTATGCTTAAACACATACACACACACACAGATACACCTCTGCAACCTTACAGGGACCTGGGGATGCAAGTGCTCTAATCCGTAGTTACAATTCAGAGTGCTCCACTCCTTGCATGGTCAAGCTTTAAGTAACTCAACCAGATTCCTTCTATTTGTTTTGTCTTCTGGAACATATATCTTTACATAACCCTTCAAAAGACCCACTTCTATGCACACAGACACTGGCAAAAACATATCCACCAGTTTTCATAAACCTTATCCCAGCAAAGGATGGAACTGCATCAGCATGAGATAAAAACTACAGATCACAGCAGGCAACTGCAAAGTTCCTGGTCTGTGTTTAAAAGGGCGCAAACCTGGGATCAGGTTGATAAACTAGAAATTATTTGTATTTGGATACACTTCCTTTAGCACATGGGTGCAGAGCTGTGGCCAGGGAGCACATGTAGGGGGTAAAAGGGGAGCAGCTCCCAAGCCAGGTGTTCCCCTGGCCAACACTATGTGCTGATCCAGCATCAGCTGGATCATCTAGAAAAAGCACATGGGTAGATTTCTTGGCAGGGTCAGTAATAAAATATTTGTACCACCTCAAAACCTAAAAAACAATGACTCACACAAGCCTTATTTCAAGCTTTCCCTCTGTCTGTACAAGAATGTATCAAATAGTCAAACTTTTCATTTTTGCTCTTCTTTTTGTTTCCATGTTTTTCTTGCACATTGCAAAGTGTTCAAATTCTCCAGGCTCTGTTTGTTTTTTTTTTTTTTTTTTTTTTTTTTTTTTTTGTTTTGTTAGACTGACTTCAGTCAAACCCTAGATCTGAAAGTCTCCAAACAATCAACAAAGAACGCATTTCAGCGTGTTAAATTTGAGAAGTCAGAATAAGGGCTGTGGTATGGTACTATGATATCACTCACAGAGGACTGTTACTTCATTGTGAATGGAAACAGCATCTGGCACAGGGCAGCAAATCATTTAGCAAAGGAGCATTCAAGAAGTTCAGCAATGAAAAATAAGATTCAAATGAGTTTATGGCTATATAAGTTGTTGTCTTCATTGGGAAGATGTTTCTTTAAAGTCAGGGAAGGAAAAATATTGCACATTTTGTCTTTTTTCCACCTTCAACTCCAGCGTTTGCCAATAGCTTTTGAACAATTGCATGATTCACTACTGAATATTCCATGCTGAGAGAAGCCAGCATTCTCTAAAGCACAGGGCTCTTTCATTCCTTTTTATTTCATATTTCTGTTATCAACCAACATGTCAGCTGTGAAATAAAACCTGGAGAAAAACTTTGAAAGGAGATTAATTCCCTGCAGGTGCCACAGAAATACTGAATTGACATTTAGTTTTAATTACACCTTCCATGTGGTTTTGATGTGTTGCAGTTGCTCTATACTAAATGAAATAGTATTATTTTAAAATACTTTTTCTACACTAAAAGAGAAAGTGAACAGGTAAAAATAAAACCAGGTAAGTGATGGGAAAAAAAGAGAAACAGGCATCACCAGCACATTTCCTAAAAGTTCTGTAGGGAATTAATGAGGAAAGAGCAGAGAAGGGGAGCCAGGATGTGGAATTCAGTGCAAAGATGAATACAGGAAATCACAGAATCCCAGAATGGTTTGGCTTGGAAGGGACCTCAAAGCCCATCTCATTCCACCCCTACCATGGGCAGGGACACCTTCCACTAGACCAGTTTGCTCCAAGTCCCATCCAACATGGCTGTGAACACTTCCAGGGATGGGGCAGCCACAGCTTCTCTTCTCTGCACATTTACAACCTTTGGAGGGTGAGGAGAACCACGAGGATGTGAAGCAGCTCATTCAACTTTTAGGGTATTCTCGGGTGAAACAGAACTCACCAGGGAGATGAATTCAGCCCATATCAAGCTGATCCAAGTAGTGAAAAATGACCTTGTCATCTTAGGCCTATTCCTGTTCTTTGCCTTCCTGAATACCTCAGCAACTATAAGAATAACTTTCAAGATAATCCTACCACAGTGGCAAAGATATTTCAGTGTAAAAATCAGCTTCTGAGGGGCTGGGCTGGCAAGTCTCTTGATTAAAATTACTCAACATTTGCTTTGAGAAATGCCATTGCTATTACCACATTCTATTATTCAGGCAAATTCACTAAGCAGCAGATTTTGGAAATCAGGGATCAAAGTCTGGGCTCTTCTGATAAACTTGAAGAGTCCAGATCCTACCTGAGCTCCCAGTGGGGTGTACTGGCTTTAGAGACGGTCTTCCCAAGCAAATAGATTTAAGAGCCCTGGGAAATACCAGTTGCACTCTAACAGCAAAACTCTGAAAACAAGTCTCCAGGGGGATCCCTGCAAAATGAAGGCAGAGAAAATCCAACATGATGCAGGATGCACTAGCACTATCAGCTGGAACTGCAGCAAATCTTTTATTGTGAACTGCAGCCTCATGCTCAGGCATGCAAATCTGGAATTTTTCCACTATGTGCAGGCTGGGGTTACAGGAGTTCAAAGCAACAGTTTAACAACTCCATAATAACAGAGAAATGCAAAGTCTTGTCGTAACTTAACCATGTAAATCTGCTGCTTTGAAAAAAAACCCTTTGTTTCAGGTCAGGCTTGCCAGGTGCCTGGGCATACCTGGAGTACATAACATTTGGGTGCACCTGGATAACATCACCTGAACTTTGACAGTGGGGATTATTTCCTGAAAAAAGACTGGCTCAAAAGGTTATGTTCTGTTCACTAAAAGATTCTGGGGAAGCAAATTTATTATTTCTTCCCAGGCTACATTATCTGCATCCTTCCTCCAGTGTTGTTTCACTGAAGCAGAGCAGAGGCCCTGCCAGCATTCCCTGCTCTGGGCAGCTCTATGCTTTTCCCCTGAACAGCACATTCTTATGTTTTTCCTGTGTGACTACAGAAGTTTCTTATTTGTAGCCATCTGCACTCAGGCAGAGGCTGCAGCTTCAATCTTAATGGCTGTCTGGGATCATATAATTTGTTTTTTATCAGCTTCAGAGATAGGGCAGCATCAACTCCCTGAAAAATCCTGGCACTTGCCTCATTTGATTCCTCCTGTTCTCTTAAACCAGGTGTTTTCAAAGGCATTCATGTATCTCTCTACAGCGTGGGTGGAATATACTTAACTTCCAACTCAGTCGGAAAACATTCCCTCCATTTAAACTAATCACTCCCTAAACAAACATTTCTCTTCTACCCAGACACTACCCTCTTGAAGGATACATCCAACTGCAAAGAACCATGCTGCAAAAATACTTTGAATGCAATCCAAAATGACACCAGTCTCAGGGTCTGCTCAGACAGCACCTGCTGCAGGGTCAGGACTCACACAGGAAACCCCAGTCCCCAAGGTAGTGACAAGCAACCCAACCCCACACACATGCCATAAGGGGAGGGCTCTTCCACTTAAAATCCCAGGATGTAGTAAGAAAATGTCAGCAGTGTTTTTCTTTCCAAAGACCTAATTTTTAACATGTTATGACAAAAAATTAAAGAATAACTTAAGTAAAGGCTTGAAATTCAGAAAAAAAAACCCCAACCCAACCACAACTATATTTTCTTTTTTGTGCACCAGTCCTATAAACTGTTAACAAATAGGGTAATAATACAAATATTAGAGTTAAGACAGACTTGATTTATACCTTTATAGAAAAAAAAGCCAAACCAACTTCTCCAACAACCCATGACTAAATCAGGACTAAGATCTACCTTTAGCACCCAAGCAACAGTTCACCACTTAGCTAGACTTCAGAGGCCACTAATAAATCCTCTTGATCCTAAACCGCTTCACCTGGGAATAACCGCCCCCAGCCCAGCCCAGCCCAGCCCAGCCCAGGAGTCCTATTTAAGCTGAGCTTAGGGCCACTGCTTCTTGTCAGAATAATAGAGTAATTCTAGAGGAATATGGGGTTTTAGCTTAGTATCAACTGTAACTGGTTATGGATCTTGAATTTGTGCTATTGCGGTAGATTAGGTTAAGTTACTAATGGATTTTGTCTTACTTTCATTATCAGCCTACATCATGACATGCACATTTGATTCTAATTTTAGACTCAGGTCTTTCTTGTCCTCTTGAACTTACCTGCTGACCTGTATTTTCAAATGCTCTCTAGATGTTATCTCTAGATGAATCTTAGTTATCTTCTATAAGTACTGAAGGATGGAATGGGAACTGGTGAGTATTTCCACAAGCTTGGCCATCCAGACATTTAGATAAGAGCTGGAGCTATCCCAGGGGATGTTTTTTGCCTTTAAAAATCAATCAATTTCTAAAACTGCATTATCTGTAATAAAATATTCTCTGTAAAAGTCCTGTTGCCCCACTAGAGCAGAGGGGCTGGGTAGACAGCTGGGAATGAGGAATGTGCTAGACAGGAGGAAACAAAAGAAACATGGTCTGACAAAACAAACCTCAGTGAGGATGTGACTGCTGTCTGTAAACAGTGGGGTAAGGATAAAGACCCTACTTAAAAGGCATTAAAAAAGTAGAAATAGACTTTAGAAAAAAGAACCAGCTTGTCTTAAATGATGTTTTTAGCCTCTTGTTCAAAACTCCAATAAAAGTCTCAGTTTCTCATCAGGGAAAGCCTGCTCAGGTTATATACTGAGGTTGTCTGTGACAGAGAGGATTTGGTAGCTTGGAAACCCTCTGCCAGCTCCTACATCCATCAGGAGGTCAGACTTCTAATTTCTAACTTCTGCAGAAGGAGAAAGACTGACCATCTGACAGAAAAATATTTTTATCCTTATACTGAAAATGGATACAGTTTTCCTAGCTAGGAGACTTACTTTCAGCTGTTCTATAAAGAGCCAAGTTAAACAGAGTATAGAGTTAATACGTGTACTAAATTAAATCTTAAAATAAATTTTTTAAAAGAAAATGTGGGTGCTGTCTAAACATCTACCATTAGTTACCACTGAATGTGGTTTTATGTTGCCTCTTTTATTAATCTACCAAATGTATGTAGAAGCAGGAGGAAGATCTCTGAAGATCCCTTCTTTCCTGACAGAGGTGGAGGAAAGCCAACTGTCATCTCATCACCACATTTTGAAAAAGGTTGTCAAAGGCTGTATCAAATCCTTTCCCAGTGCTGGAGACAAATCTTCTGAAAAAAATAGAAATTTTGTATAATGCACTGTAATTTTAATAATTCTTTTATAATTTTAAATAGAGTAATAATTTTGATAATATTAAACCTTTAATTAACTTTCTAGTGAACTCAGAAATATCACAAAATATGGAGAGTTTCCTGAGTCATTCTTGCCTGATTAATGGAAAGGAAACCCAAACACCTTCTGTGTTTACTTTGCACAAGTTATTTCCTATTAATGGCAATGGTTCTACACAACCAGGGCTGGGCCGTGGAGACATCTGAACTCCAGTGGGAAATCAGCTAGTAGTGTTGGGTGCTGGCAGTTTACTGCTGTCAGGATCATTGTAGCTGAGATCCTTCTCAGAGAAGAAATGTGTGCACTAAATTAACAGTAATCCCAGCTAAAGAAGTAGCTGACCTGGATTTGAAGTTGAACTACATCTGTCCAGCACAGATTTCTGGGAAATGCTCCAAGAACAAACAATGGCAATGCAGAGAAGAACTGGGTTGCACTGGAGTTACTGTACTTGCCTAAACTGGGCTGACTGGAACCATGACATGCTGCCTGCAGAAAGGCTGGGGCTCCACAGGAGCAGCCAAGCACAAGAAGGAAAGATCCTTTTCTAACCCTGCAGAATCTTGCAGAGACAGTTTGCAGCAAAAGCTGTGAAATGCCAAACTCCCAGTTGATTTGTCTCCTTAAAACCATGGGATGTCAAGGCATCATCAGGATTAGCAGCTCCCTTTATAAATATTGTTCTAATGGGTCAGGGAGATATTGGAGTGTGAATGGCAAAACATTTTCCCTGCAGGCATTTTGGCATCAGGACTTACTCTTCCTATTCCAGCACCCCAGCAGAGCTTTGCTAAATAGATTTTCAGCCAACTGAAAAGCTGCCTTTTCTAAAACTTGNGTAGGGGGGGTGGAGTGTGATGATACAATTAGTTTCCTGGTTTATTTTTGTGCCTCTTTATTATCAAACATTGGAGGATAAATGCCACTTGGTTGGGGACAAATCAGGCAAAAAGACAGCCAATAGTGAATGCATGAGGTGAGATGCTTCAGCTAATGGTATGATTTTCATTTAAAATAAAATTTGAGTTGATGCAGATACTATTACAACACCCTCAAACTTGTTTTAGTCAATTTTTTTTCTTGCTATTAAAGGGATTAATTCAGCATGTTTAAAAAAACAGACTAATTTTTTGGGGGAGGAGTGATCCTGAAAACCAAAATAAAATAACTTTACTGTACTTGTATGTGTTTACATGAAGACAATTAAATGTATTGTGGCATACTCTAACCTATTGAATTCATGTTTTGTATTCTCTGCGCAGGATGAAAAGTAATTACATTTCAGTTGCATTTTAATTTAGCAGGTAATAACAGATACAGGGACAGAGCTGAACTTTTTCCATCTTTTCGACTGGAGTTTTAAATCACAGCCAGCTGCTGACTTGCATGGGGGTGGGAAGCGGGTGCCGCAAGCATAGCCCAATTCCATGTGCCGTTTAATTTGGGAATCTAGACCTAAGTATCTACTTGTCATGCACAGAATGATACTGGGAGGTCACCAGGGCCAGGGAGGCAGTGGCTGCTTCTATAACGCAAATGAATTGAGAGCACTTGAGCATTTTTCTTTGTCATATTTAATCTATAGTTCCTCAAAATGGGATTATGTCATGGAGAAAAATCCAATAACCCCAACAAAACCTGAAACATCCATATGGATGGGGAAAAACCAAAATCTTTCTAGGGGTCTGAGAAAGGGTTTGGGAGTAGGGCCCAGATGTAGGAGGCTTGTTTTTATGGCAAAGACTTAGGAGTGTTTTTTCTAGGTGAAAGGAAGGGGTGAGGAGGTCCAAGGGAAAGAGGGCAGAAAGATATTCATGAGTAAATTAAATGGGGTGGAGTTCCAGTGTGCTTTTCCACCTGGAATCTGAAAAGGGGGGAGAAGCCACTCAGTACACTTGCTTCCATCTGGGAACTAGTGGAAAAATTAATGTTGCAGTGAGCAGAGGGAAGACAGAGAACAGGCAAAATGAGAGAAACTGCTGCAGCAGCAGCATCCAAATGAGACGATGCAGGCATGAAGATGTGGATCTGATGGCCTGGGAGCTGAGCAGGGAAAGGAGGATTTTTCAGGAGGGTTACAGCACCTTCCAGACTGGAGGTGAAAGGGGGTATTTCATGTAGTTCACTTGAACTATGCAGACTAGAAATAAATAAATTAACCTCGTGTGAAGGCCTCTTTCTCTGCCAGCACAAGGCTGTGGGGGAAACAAAGCCTGTGCTGGAGCATCAGAAACAACACATCAAATGTGGGAATTACAATAGGCATTACATCAGATGCCGGATACTGCAGGGGATGAATCAGACCAGCATCTGGCAGCTTTGGTGCATCCACGGCAAACTTGCACTGATTTGACTGCAAAGGGAAAAAAATAACCTGTGGAACAACTTTCAGTGTGAGGCCTGTTTCAGGAAAGGGCACTGTTCTGTATTCCACTGTGGGACTACATCTATTGTGGTGGAGCC
The DNA here is from genome assembly GCA_013400575.1 of Peucedramus taeniatus. Lineage (NCBI taxonomy): Eukaryota > Metazoa > Chordata > Aves > Passeriformes > Fringillidae > Peucedramus > Peucedramus taeniatus. Next base: position 108,005 of record WBNO01026278.1, on the reverse strand, counting down.
ACCAAGTCTTCAAAAATGTTAGGGAGACTCTTGGAAAATGCAAAAAAAAAGGAATTTGATTTTTTTAAAAAGTAACACATGCAGGTTTTTAAATTTAAAAGAAATAAAGCAGTTTTGTTTGCTTTTATGTATTTCCTTGTAGTACTTGTTCTCCTGAAGTTTCAGCATGGTATAATGAAATTGAAGCTGGTTCTATGGGACAGAGAAATAAATTGACTCCATGACTTTCATAATTAAAATAAAAGAACTGCCTAGAGATGTAAAGAAGCATAGTTAAAGGGGGAAAAAAAAGAACAAACTTCTAAATTAAACTAATTCTGCTGACTTGAGGTTTAAAACCCATATCTAACATTTTAAGATCAAGTTCATAAACACAATTTAGAAAATTTTTATCTCTGTGGGCTGTTTTTGAAATTTTCATTGCTCATGGAAAGGGGTCACTACAACAGCGGATGATTTCAATTTACAACAGCAGCTCTTAAATAAAAAGACTAGTCCAGGCTTTAAAACGACAGACAGACCTAATGGAGAGTTATACTTAATGGCACCAAGATCTGACCCTCTTGCTGTTCTCCCAGCACAGAGACTGAGCAAAACCAGTTCTATAAAAGTAGTGATTAATATTTAACCCAAATTTCCCCTATCTGTCCTCCTGGGTTTTGGTCAGTTGGCTACAATGGCCCATTGCGGGATCTGTAGCTGCCCACACTGCACGTAAACAGTGGTTTATGCACAGTCCATGAAGCCATTTAGAGTAAAACTGAAAGGTCCTAAACACAGGGATTGTCTGGCTTAAATATCCACTGGCCTCCTTGATTAAAGAGTGACAGGAGTATGTGCTAATGGCAAATGAGTGATAAGAAAGGGATGGTTTTCCTTGCCACCATAATACAAATACATAAATACTAAACACAAATATGGCAGTAATCGCACTGGAATGACCAATGAGTTACATTTTTGAACAACAGTAATTATAATCCTTCTTTGAGTAGACATTTAGGACTCAGAGACATGCACCATGAAAAAATTTAAGTTATAGCACCATTTAGGGTCGTTTGAGGCAGATGGAGCCCTTCAGTGGGCATTTTCTAATGGGCTGACCTTCAACAGATATTAATAGCTCACGTTTCAGCTTTTAGTTTATCAGCTTTAAGAAAAATTCCAGTGGAATCCGCTGGTTTTGACACAATTTTAGGTAATTATGCTCCAAGGGGCTGCCAGATAGAGCTGAAGGGGCTGCAGAGCATTGCGGATGGGATCCCACGAGAAGTCTGGGAGTCCCCTTCTTATCCAGGAGGAAGCTGGGGATGGGCCCGGCCCTACCTGTCCTGGAAAATTCGGAGTGAGGGGTGCCGGAGGTGTCGCCGCCCCACCCCTTCCCGCCACCGGGGGGCGCGCGGCGCGGCCCCCCAGCCCCAGCAGGGACGCGGAGCCCACACCGCCTCTCCCAGTGCGGGGGCGGAGCGCCGCGATGAAAAGCACGCTCTGATTGGCAGAGATTCCCCTGGCGGGGATGAGAGCGGGGCTCTGATTGGCCACCAGCAGCCGAAGGTGAGAGTAAAAACCTGGGCAGAAGATTCCCCACCCTGCTCCCCTCCCGCGGATTGGGGTGTGTCAACCACCCCCCTCCCCCTTTCCCCC
>WBNO01026278.1:56947-105690 GCA_013400575.1 Peucedramus taeniatus | reverse complement strand
CGGGAAGCGGGTGGTGTTGGGGGGGGGGCACTCACGCCTGCTGATTGGACGCGTGCCTCGCGCCCCTGCCTCCTATTGGCCTTGTTAGGGGAGGGGGCGTCTCACCCCGTCTTCGGATTGGCTGTTGGTGGCCGTGGAGACTATATCAGGGGGTGTGGGTGGCGGTCCACCAGTCTGTCCTGTGGGGGGGGGGGGGGAATGTTCTGGGGGTTCCGCCCTCATGGGGTTCTCTTGCCCCAGGGGACCCACTGGGCATCAGTGTGGCCCCAAGAGGGCAAGGCTCCTGGCTGGGTGGCCTTGAGGGTTGGTGTTGAGGGAAGTTAGGCCCTTCCCCACTGCCCTGAGTGGGTTCCGTTCATGAAGGTCCTGGTGTGAGTAGTAGTAGTAGTTGCTGCAGGTGGAAGCTGTGGGGTTCACTGGTGTCCTGCCAGTAGTCTTGGTGCCAAAGACCCTGTTCGTGTGGTCTTGGGTATGGTTGTAGCAAGTGAATGCTTGATCTTGTGGCTTTCTTGCTCTATGAGTATTGGTGTTGAGTTGTCCTGTTTCCCCTCCTGTGCCCCAGTTCCATTAAAAGTGAGTTGATGCAAGTTTGTTAAATGGTTGAGTTGAAATGGAAGAATGAGGTCCTGATGCTGTGCCTTTCATAATTACTCATCCTAAAGGGATAATTAATCTTTTTAGGGTTATTTCCCTGTAGAAGAGCTATGTGTGGTCACCTTTTACCTCTCAGGTGTACATTGCAGAGCCTCAGGAGGGCTCTTACAGGGTCCCTAAATTAAAGTTTAAACTTTGTTTATGCTACTGACAGTAGTCATAGTCCTGACAGTGAAATGAAAGGTCAGTATTTGTGATGCACTTTTTGGTACCTTGGCATCATCCTGTCTAGAATATCACTATATAGTTATGGTTCTTACAGGCCTTTAAAGAATGATCAAGTGCAAAGCTGGGTGTGTGAAATGCCTATTAGTGTTTCCCTGTGAGTTTCCATGGAAATAGAGACCATACTGAACTTTTGCTTCCTTCATATTTTTAATAATTTAGTTGTTTTTTTTTTTTTTCTTGTAGTTCAGTTAGAAGATGAGATGCTAATGAATCACCAGCTAATTTTACAAGAGGCTTCTTTGCATCTTTTGTGGACACAATAAAATAATTGGCACTCTTGAGCCTTCTAATGCTTTAATTTCTAGGAAAAGTAATACAGGAATGTGTATTGTTATAGTCTGTCCTTAAATGGAAAACTTCTCTCTGAAATTGTGATGGCTTTTTGCATTTTGCTTCATGAATGCTTCTCTTGTGCGAAGAGACAGCTTTATTATCTTGTTTATAGGATGAAATAGTGGAGTAATTGTTATTATTGTTATCTGGTAGAATAATTGACAATTTAACTTTAGAGAGAAATGTGTCTGTAGTATTGTCTGCTCTCCTCTGGCACCCTTAGTCCTATCCTTTGCAGAAAATCCCTGGATGAGCTCTCCAGGTGTAAATTGCTCTGCAGTGAGCAGCTGCTTCCAGTGTGTTCCTGACCACCTGTAGCTGCTGGTACCTGTGTACACTGAATTCTAATGGACTTCTAAGTGTATCTAATTAAAGTGGGTTGGTTTTGTATGGTGAATTTTGTTTGGACTTGAACATGAGATTGGGTCTATTTGTCACTTTCATCTCCTGCTAGTAAAACATGCAGTTGTTGTATTGTCGCCCTGAAATGCTCTGTATGTCAGTCCCCACCTGTTTGAAGGTGCAGATAGTCCATTGGTTCTCTGGGGTGGTGCAGAGCAGCAGCTATTCTGAAGGAGCCATCTCAGATATGTGTTTTTATGGGCAGAAACAAGGTTGTTTTATTTGTTTGAATTTTACAACATGTGATTTAAATTCAGAGGAAAGGTGCAGGGGGGTGGAAGAAGGAGAGAGGAAGCAGCACCACCTGCTTGTAGGAAGGGGAAGAATCTCCTCCAACTGACTTCTTTTGGAAAGAGTTTACTGGAGGAGGAGAAGGGATGGGAGACAAAAAATTGGCAGGAAGAAGCGGGAGGGGAATGGTTTGTTTTCTTTCCGTGACCCCTAAGAGCCATCTTGAAAGTTGTGTGGGCAGAACTGTAGAAGACACTGATACAGACATTTATTTTCCTTTTGTGTCATCCTGTACTTTAAATGCATGTATTCCCTGCTTCTTTGCTTTATCATTCCCTGCTTCTTTGCTTTATCATTCTCTGTGATTTATAAACCAAATCCTTTAGGAAGGCACGGTCACTGCCTTGAGCAGCTGGAGCCCAAAAACTGCAGTATGGGATTCAACAGCCATGATATCACAGGGACCTCAGAGGATGAAACAGTGAGAAGACAAGGACATGAGGAACGTGGCCATAGGTTCAGGAAGCTGAGGGTGAGAGGAAGAAGTCGGTTGCTGGAGTGGATATGTATATGTTGAGCAAATGGGAAGAGAGGTGACTAAAGAAGACATTTACATATGTAGAAAGTAATGAAGTTGAGTATTTTCCCATTGAGAAAGAGGACAGTGTGAGAAATACTTTATTATACAAGAATTAGGACTCAAGAGAGATGTCCTTGGAGCATCTCTGAGTAGGTGTCTAAATCCAGCCCAGGTAGTCCCCAGGAAGATGTTAACCTGTGCTCAGGCTGGATTTTATCCTGTATTCTGTGGTAGAAATGGATTTTCAGCTACTTACCTGATAAGCTGTGAGAGAATAGTTACAACATCAGACTGTTGTACTGTCACCTTCAGTGCCTGGGCACTGTCCCTTTAGGAAAAGGAACTGTAACGTGTGATGTCTAGCAGAGGACTGGCCTTGGTCTAAGAGATCTTTTCCAGCTCATTGCTTTTGATGATGGATGTGCCATAAGGAGTTAGATTCATCATGTACAATGGCAGCAAAGAGTGAGTTGTTGTTTGGCTGAGCTCTTCTATTTATTATATGACAAAATAAATTGAAGCCATTTTTCCCTTTGTGGAGATAAATAATTATTGCTGTCCCAGCCCTAGTATGATTTTCATTTTTAACTCACCAGTAAAACATAAATAATGTGGTTTTACATGACCTGATTAATAACATTCATGCAAAATGCACCAGGGCCAGAGTTCCTTGAAACAGTATGTCCCTGTGAAGGGTGGGAATGCAGGAGAGGTGATGACGGTCCTGGCTCAGTCCTCAATGAGGTTAGAAACCTTCTTGCTGCAATTAAAGCATGTTCCTGCTAAAGGATCTCAGGAAATGCACTGACTCTGCCTTCTAGGCAGATTAGGATAATTAACTATAAGTGTGGGTAAAGCTTTTTGCAGGCAAATGTGATGTTCCGTTTGAGCATAATAAATCATTTTCATATTAAAAGCTGGAGGAAGACTCACAGTTGTAAAACCCCTTTTGTACCGATCTTGCTGCCCTTGCACATGGCTGGGGTGACACACAGCTGTCGGTGAGCTCAGTCGGGGGAGGATTAAGCCAATAGTCCCTGCTGTTATTGCTGCAGGGAACGTCAGGCTATGGCAAGGCTCTTTTACACTGGGGAGTAAATTACATTAGCTGGCTTGTGCACCATTATTGCAAAGTGGATTCTGAGTGGCTTTATTTGTCCCTGAGTAGGGAGGTGGTCTTTTCCCTTGGCTCTGCTTTAATATTCCCCTTTCTCATCCCAGAGAAGGGGCAAAAATGAGTGCTTGGGAGCTACTGGCTTGCATTTTTCAGCAGAATGCCCTTAGTGAGCCTCACAGAGGTTGCTGCAGATGAAGTCCCCAGAGATTTTAGTCTCTGTATATTCTTGTGTAGTTGCAGCATTGAAAGAATTTGTCATTCTTTAATAGCAGGTTTGCCAAGAAAATACGGTTATTGTTGATTCTAATTTTTTTGGTGGTGTTTTTTTCTGACTGTCAGAGCTTACCTTTGAAGCCCTAGGTGAGTTCACTGGGTTTAACTTGTGTTTAAAACACTTGGACACCAAACACAAACGAGCAGTGACTTTGCTGTTAATGGTTTTCTCTTACAGCACCATTCACTCTTGAGTGTTTGTGGGGGGATCATGGATGCACCTGTGAGGGGCCACACGTGGAGCTGTGGTGACTGAGGGTGTCTAATGCTGAGGCAGCAAAGCTAACAAGAACATTACTGTTGGATAGGCAGTGAGGTGCTTTGCCCCTCTGAGCAGTGCTTTCCCATCCTCTGGAGCTGAATGCAGTTCGCAGGGAAGCTGCTGATTTAATAATACAGCTCCAGAGAAAACACCATCCCACAGGAACAGGAGTGAGGAGTTGGAGAGTGTTGCAGAGGTCAAAAAGAGGTTTTAAACAAGATTAAAAAAAAAAACCTGTCAGACAATGACACCAAGATGCTTTCGAGGCATCAGGAGCAGCAGAGAACTTTTGTCATTAATGACATTTTCTGGATTGGATGCAAAATGCAAAAACTAAAGAGAGATGGCTGTAGGTCTGTGACAGCAGCAGGTCCCAGAAGGTGTTGGTTGAGAAAAGGAAAGTAAATGTGAATGGTGTTCTGAGGCAAACCTCTGTTGTCCTGAAGGGAGGTTAATTTACCTGCCCAGCTCAGAATGAGCTGAAGTTCCACTAGAGGAAATATTTCAAAGTCACAGGAGCTGTGCTGGTTCTTGGATCGTGTTGTGTCGCAATTCACACAATATATAATGACACAGGACTGTCACTGCCTCACCACTGCCATACTGGAGTGGTACTGTGCAGTAATCTGTGGTTCTCTGGGCTTTGTATGGGTCTGGTCGAGCTAGCTGGAGCCCGAGCCCACACGGACCTGCATGGACTGAAGGTAAAAGATGAGAAGCGCTCTTCCCCACGTGGGAGCGAGTATCCTGTTTATTGGCTTGGGATGGGACACTGCTGGCCACAGCCACCACCCAGGCAGGGAAGAGGTCAACCTGTACCTGCAGTGGGGTTTTGTGCCCCAGGGGATGGGGGTGGGGAGAGAGGACTGTGGCCAATGGGATAACATTGGGGTGGGGAGGTGTATCCATGGGGGCAGGCCACCAGGTGTGTAGGAAGGAGTGCATGGGGAGACACCATATGAGGAAGGGGAATAATCTACATGACATACCATACTCACTAACATTTTTCCCAACACCCAATACAAAGACCACAACTAAATAAACTATTTAGTGCAATACAACAGTACTGGACTATATTTGTACTCACTAGTTATGCCTATTACTGTTTCAGCTTGTGTTGTCACCCAGCACAGACAGGGTGAGGCATGCCTGTCGTATGGGGAGGAAAATGCTGTGTCTGCAGCTACTGTAAATGCTTTAACATCTCCCACTGGCATTGCTTCTTGCTCATGTTTGTGATGCTCATTGAATTGTATGAAAGCATTGGGATGCTGGTGGAATTTTGGGTGACTATTGGGTGATGTGTCATAATTGACTAGTCTTTCAACTTCCAGAGAAGTAAGAACTTAACAAAAAAAAAAAAAAATTGAATTATATTTGAGCCAGGCCTCTTATATTTTAGAGTGGAGAGAATGTAGTTATGACATACATAACACGTAAATTTAACATGAGTTTAAGCAAGCTCTTTGGATTACTGCTTTACTAAACCTCTACATGGATTTTAATTACAAAATGTAGCCTACTTTCTTCATACTGAGAAAAAACTGAGTTTGTCCTATTACAATGCCTTTTATCTTTAATTATCTTTTTTCCTTTTAGGATTTCGGCAGTTGAGTTTCAATTTCTGTTACACAGGTTCTTATGGTAATCCCTTGGACACAGCAAAGCTTCCTGTTGAGGTGCATGTCCTGGTGTTTATTTAGCTTGTCTGAAAATGTCTGATGTGTTCAATACAGTGAGAAAAATCAACAATTGCAAAGGATAATCCATGGGCAAACAGTGTGTAGAGCAAGCAGAGAGCGGTCCCTGCATGCCAGTGATTTGGCAATGCTTATGTCCAAAGTTTCACATTTATTTCTGCTAAAAAACTACCAAAGCTGAGAGGTGACCACAGGGAAATGGTTAAAATTTTGAGACACTGTGGCTGTCAGTGTCAGGGCTGTAATGGGTATGGAGAGTAGGATCTAGGGAAGGAAATAAGATTGCGCAGGATTAATGAGGAGGAGCATCCTATGGAGGATCAGTGAGCAAAGTTAGTTTGGTCTTCTTGTCAACAGTGTCAGAAAACTTGCTTAAGTGTTGGTGTTTTGTGGTACTTCTATTGTCAGTGACTTTGGGTAAGATTTTTCCAGCTCCTGGCCTTGACTGCCGGGCTTATTTCACAGCTGAATTTTCAACACTTGCTCCTGCCCTCTATATTGCCCGTCCCTGGGACCTCTCTGGGACACGGCCTGTCTCCTCCTGCATTGTCTTCTTTCTCAGCACATCCATGTTCCCAGGGAAATGTGCTTTTCAGTGTGTTTTCATGATTATAGATGGACTGAGGGAATGCATACCAGAGGCAGATCCTAGGATGAATTTGAAAGTACAGAAGTTGAAAGCATTTGCAAATCTCCAGTTCCTACTATTGTCCCTTATTGCTGCACAATTGGCTGGGCTGAGCTATTTATTATTTTAATTTCTGTCAAGAACACCAATAACCGAACTGTTTATAGAATTTGCAGCACTAGGGCACTGAATTTGGTTCAGCCTTGCTTCATTTTCCCCCAAGATTTTAAGTTAGTGGTAACTTTCAGAACCAGGAAATGACTGTCTTCTGCTTTCCTTTCCAACTCTTTGGTACTTCTTTTTCCAGAGATGAATCTTAATACCCAGTTTTGTCTTTTAAAGACCCTGCCTGCACCCTTCAGTCTCCTTTGTACTCAAGTTATAAGTTATCTGTACCAAAATGACTCTGCAGGAGTGAGTCAGCATCTTCCTTCAGACCTTCAGTGTCTGCTGGTAGGGAAGGTCAGCCAAAAATTCTGCTACATGTTGCACCATGTGGAATTAGCCAGAGCTGTGCCTTTCCATTAGTTCAATTAGTAGGTAATGTAATTACTTTCTTTTTAACAGGATAATAATATTTTTTTAAAAAATCAAACCACCCCAAATTGAAACCTCCAATGTTTGTTTTTTATTTTTAGTTTTCTAAGCAGTTAGGTAATTGATTAAACTACTGGCTATTGTTAGTGCAATTACCTGAATTGGCTCTTGATTAATACTGGCAGTCTAGGAAAAGAGCTGTTGTGGATAAACCAGCTGAAGAATATCAAGAGGATAGGTGTTAAATTTTGCAAAGAAGTTGTTCACAGTGTGTTACTGACATAAATGCTGTCACATTTCGCATGGGTAGAGGTGATTGTATACCTGATGTACGTATATATTTATATATTCTGAATAAAGAACATATACCTGATAAAATGAGTGAAGGAGGTCAGTGAATGAGGTAGGATTAGATATGAGAAAATCCCCAATTTAATCCTTAATAACATAACAAGTAGCTAGGAGAAAGGTTCTGTGTAGGGATGGATGGTATTTATTTATAGATCAGAGCATGTGTACACTTGGATATAGAAATAATATTTATCTGTGAATTGCCCTGACCTTCCACACTTTGAGAACAAAACTGGTGTTTATCACTTGTAGGTGTTTGCTGCAGTTAATTTTTTCATACTAAGCTCAGGCATTGAATGCTGGTACATGGATTTCATTTTAATTTTTCTCCTAAGTGCTTTTTGGGGATGTTTTGTATCAAGTAATATTAATGGAGATGAGGTTTCTGTCCCTGTATTCCCATAACTGGAGATGTTTGGATATAAGAGTAAGTCAGAACAGTTCCTCAGTGTCTGCTTTTGTGGGACTCGTGTGCTGGGTTGCTCAGTGTGAGACAGCAAGTGTTAACTCCAGTCACCAATAACAGCAAGACTTGGTGTCTAGCAATGCCCAGAAATATCTTTCCCACTGTTTTTCTTTGTCTATATGTAAGCAATATGATGTTTTTGCTCCACTGCACAGTTCAATGACATTAGCCTGAGACTTCCCTGTTCTGATGATTTATCCATGCTGGCGAGGCCCAGTAGAACAGTCAGTGCCCAGGTCTGCACAGCTTAGTCCTTGCTGGCAAAATTAGGAGGATTCAGAAAGTGCCTGCTGCTTTTTTTACCTCTCCTTATCTATTTTTCAGTTTTGTCAATGACAAGCCAAATGCTAGCATTTATAGGGATAAATTATGACTAAAATAATTTGCATTTAAAATGCAAATGAATGAAAGCATCAGCAAGGAGCCTTCTGCTTCCTTCCTGGTGCACAGATGGGTACTGGCTTTGGATCAGCCCAGCAAGGCACTGGATATAAAATAAAGTTAATTGGAGTAGCTGAGAAATGAAATGGGCTCAGCCTCATGCTAATTCCTGGCCTGTGATTTAATACGATATTAGAGACGAAGGATTGGGAAGGTGCTGAACTACCGACTAAAACAATCACCAGAGCTGTAAATCAATCTGCTGTTGCGATCCCAGAAGCCTGAGGCACTCCAATGAAATTGCAAGAGGTGAATAAAACCAAGCTTGGAAGCAGTTTGTCAGGATCTTTGAGAGTTTAAGTTTCATTGTTCCTTTTTAGGAGATGGCTATTGTAACACTGTACTAACCTGGGACTGGGGTTTTGTCCAAGGTCAAATCTGTCTGTACATGGAAAACCATTTGGTGTTCAAACAAAACCTCATTCAGGCAAACTGAGGAACTGGTGATGCATCCCTGAACATAGTGTTTTCTTGTTGTGGAAGCCTCAGGTTCATTTTTTGCATTATTTATTGATTTCTAGGCCTGTAGGTGCCAGAAGGACAATGAGGAGAAGGTGGTATGGATGGCCTGTGGCCAAGGAAAGACGTGCAGGAAGAATTCTTTGTAATCTTTCAGTGCAATTGGTGCAATGGTTGATTTGTTTCCTCCTTAATGGGACATGGAAAGTGGTGAACAGCAGGACTTGACCATGCTCAGTGAGATAAGATTTCTGTTTGCTTGTTCCCTTAACTTAAGGCATTTGGGTCTTGTAGGAGGTGTTTGTAAAGCCAAACCTGCTTTACTCTGTGTTACTAAGTGGGGTGGCAGATAATAAAAAATCCCTCATAGCTCCATGCCGTCACGCTGGTTTTAATGTCTCTGTTCTTTTACAGCCATGTTGCTGAAGATCACCTTGTCTTCTGGAAGCAGATACACAATGAACAGATGAATCCCTTCAGCCAGATATTATTCCAGTAGATATCTTTCTCCTCATGGAGCATCCAGGCAGGGAGGAGATGGACTTGAAAGAGGAAAGTCCTCAGGTGTGGACTGAATCTGCAGGACAGGAACAGAGCACTGCTCAGGTGATTAGCCAGAGCTCTGCCTCTGCTTGGACTGGATTGGGATTGGTGGGGAGGATTAGTTCCCATTTGGCCCTGATTTAGAGTCTAGAAGTTCAGCTTTCATTTGAGCACCATTTCTGTGGTGATTTGGGGTTAAAGCTTCAGAAACTGAGCCATGCAAATCGCAGCAGTGAAAACAAAGAGCTCTGAAATGAGCTGAACAAAACTAAGCAGAGGCTGTAGAAGTTTCAGTGTCCAAATATATTTATTACCATGTGGGAGAGTAAAGGGTGTTCAGAATAATGAACAAAATCTGTGCTCTGTGGCAGCCGCTTTTGATGGCATCATTTGAATCAGATGGAACTGTGGGTGGACCTTGGGGAAAGTAATACAAGTAATTTTTTCCAGACAGACATCTGGGTAGTGAGGAAGGGAGAAATATTAATTGTAAGTGACTAATGCAGTCAGGTTATGCTGTATACAGCTTGTCCCTCTGCCTCTGAGACAACACAGCTGGGAATTTCTAGAATTCTGTAAATTGATTTACTCTTTTAAGTATGGTGGGGAAAGGGTGCTGCATGGTATTCACACAAGCTGAGAAATTCTGCCTCTCTTAGTAATTTCCAGCTTTGAAATTTGCAAAGAAAGGCAGTTTACAATGGCCTGTGTTCCCTTCTCTCTACAATGGGATAACCATGCTGCTGTTTGCACATAGCCATTTTAAGGCTTAATGAGTATTTGCAGAGCGCTCTCCAAATGTGAAAGTGTAGTGTTTGTGAGAAGATTTATTGTACACAATCTGCACTGGGCATCAGTGGGGGAGTACCAGGTGTCTTCTGAAGCATAAGCTAAAAAGTGAAACAAAATAAACAAAATATGTAACTGTGGCATCATTTTATGCAAAATAATTTTAAATGACTATGAATACTTGTATTCAAACTAGGTTTCCTGCTCGCTGTCCTGTTTTCCCCATGTACTGAAAATGCTTTTCAGCATGTAAAGGATGGAAAAAGCTAAAGATATTCCTGTTTTCACTGGAATCCAGTATTCTGGCTCATTTAATATAGGCCACTGATCATCAGTTATGATCATAACATTCTGGTAAAATCGACTTGTTTAAAGTGGAGCCCTAGACATAACTTGTTCCAGTAGTCCTTGGAATCTGTGCTTAATGTTTTTAAGTATAGGTTTGTCTCTTTAAATAGTTGAATTTTCTACTGATGTTGCACATACATACTACAGAGAAGCAGTCTAATATGCCCTACTGCTGCCTCTGAGAACTGCAATACTATAACTTGAGGAGTATCAGAGTTAATAAGTTCAGTTAGCCTCTTATCAGACAGCAAAAATTACCTCCAACTACAGAACTAGCTGAGTGAAGTAATTATCATAAATTCTGAAGGGGATATGAGCCTAAAGGGAAACAATATCCCAATATATTTAATAGATACATCTGTTCAAATATGAACTTGTTCCCTTACAAATTTTTGAAGCATCATGCAAGAACTAAGTATGAGTGGGTGCCCTTTGTAGCAGTTACATCTTGAGATGCAATGCAGAGTAAAACCAGACACTGATGGGAGTTGTGTCCAGATTTCTATTGGTAGAGTAATTGAGTGAGATTTGAAATACGTGTTTTTCACTGCATTCAGATTAGTTGGGACACAAGTTCTCTCTGCTTTCCAAGGCACCCTGTGACTCTGGTGCTGTGTCCCACTGGCCTGTGCTGGTGCGAGCCCAGGATCTGTTTGTTCCCCAGGTGCACTTTGTCCCCGAGGGGGGGGCAGTGGCCCAGATCATGTACAGTGACGAGCAGGAGCGCGGCCCTGCACAGCAGGTGGTTTACACGTCTGACGGCACCTCCTACACCTCTGTGGACACCTCGGAGCACACCCTCGTTTACATCCACCCCGTGGAAGCTACGCAGGCACGTGTGGTTCTGAGTCCACCCTGGTTTTGGCACCTAAAAAACACAACAGTCTTGTTTGGGATGAAGGCCAGTTACCAGCCAAGTGGTATGATTAGAAAATAGCAGGCAGTTGCTCCCAGCAGTTTTCTCTGCCCACTGCTGAGCAGGGACTTCATGCTGTTCATTTGTCTGATGTGCAAATCTGCTTATCAAAGGATGGTGAGCTATGAATCATTAAATGCTGGCTGCTTCACTGAAGGTGGATGGTGTTTTCAAAGATGTTTTCCAGAACAAGGATAATCTCACCAGAAATTCTGCCTCATGTATCCAGTGAAAAGCTAAGAGCCATCGATGTTCCTTCTGGAAGAGTCTTTGTTTTGTGTAGTGTAGTTGTCATAATTGATAGTTACAATAACAGTCATGTCTTTTTGCAGAGCATCTCTGTTTATTCAATGTAATTTTGTGATCTCTGCAGAGTTGCTGATTTTATAGACCTTTTATATTCATTTGCTTCTGCATAATCATATCAAATAGCCTTTATTCCCTTGCAGTGCATGTTTATATGGGGTCAATATGCTATGCATCTCTGCCTCTGTGTGGACGGATTAAAAAGGAACAGGCTCACTTTGTCTGGAGTGTTTTATAATATCTTTGCTGGCAGGACAGATTAGCTGTGCTGCAAAATGCACATACCTGACACCCCCATCATGCTAGCAGGGCCTCGTGGCACAGTGTGTCTTGTGCAGCTCTCAGCTGTCCTAGAAAATCAGCTTCTATGTGGAGAGATGTCCTGAGAGGATATCTCCCAGGAAGTTACTGGCCAACTAACTCCAAAACTCTAAATGAGTTTGACATACGAATGCTGTCATTTTGTCAAAAGATGTGTAGTATTCAAACACTCTTCTGCATCTAAGATGAAAGAATCACAGTGCTAAAGGAATTTGTATTATACCATACTTTATTTTGTTGTAGCCAGGCTGCTACAAGCTCAGGTATTTCAAGTTTTGGCTAAGTAAGGCTGGCCTCAGTCAGTCCTTAGTCTTGCTTTTCCTGGGATTCTGTCAGAGCTGTTCTTGCAGAATATTGAAGTTGGCATGGCTTCTATAAATTAAACAGCATCCTGGCCATATCAAAGTCCCATATAGGATGTGCATGATAGTTCCTCAAAAGAGGAGGAACTCCAGCTTCCTGCAAGCTGCAAGAAAAAGCTTGCAGTTATCTTCTATCCTGCTTTTAAGTGTTACACTTTAAGGGTGTAGATAGAGCTATTGAATTTCATCCTGTAGATTTTATCAAATCAACAATTGACAAAGTGATTTTNAAAAAAAAAAAACCAAACAAAAAAACGTGAAACACTTTAGCTGTACAGATGCAAAGTGTCACATAAATATATTAACTCTTTATGGAGCATTACCTAATTTTTAATTTCTGTGTATGTAGGTCTACTTGGGTAAGTTGAAGTAGTTTGCTGTGGTAAAAGGCAGGTTAGAGCCATTAGACAAAGGCTCAAATGTGGGTTGTTTTGTGGTGGCAGGGTAACTTTCATGTGAGTTGGGAGTAAAAACCCCCATGGCTGGTTTGATAAGCCTTTTTCACTTTGTCTAGACTCTGTTTACAGATCCGTCCCAAGTGGCTTACGTCCAACAGGATGCTACTACCCAGCAGGTAAGGAAGAGATATTGGGCCTAAAACTGTAAGGGAACGTTAGGGAAGGTAAAGGAGCATTCATGTGGTGCAGGAGGATAATGAGCTGTCTCTGAAGTTGTCCAGTGACAATCTTAGTCTTGTGCTGTCACCCTTATCAAGACCAATGACCACCTTGAGCATGAATGACAGTAAAAGTTAAGCATTATTTTGAGTTTATTCTCTTTAATTCATATTCAACAAGAATTCTAATTTACTGCCTCAGCATGAAAAAATCTTTCAACAGTGTCCCTGCAGCAGATATGTCTGATGTCATCTGAATGTGCCATTTTGGAAAGGTGGGGTTTTCAGTTGTCCTCATACAGGTTCTGATCCAAATGCCTTGGAGTCCACAAAAGGCTGTCAAGGGATAGAAAAATTGGACTAAATTCTAGGTTTACTAGAAATGTCACAGGAAATTAAGTGCAAAACCTGAATAAGTTCAGTGACTGGCTCCCTTATCAGGTGTGCTGGGCTTGCCAGTGTGAAGTGGGCTGGGAAGAGAAAACTGCAATCCGTGTTTATAAGGTTATGATGATTTTTCCTTATTCTTTTTACATCCGTCATGGATGGGGAGGTTTTGTTATTAACTCTTACTGGTATCTTTGGGGACTGCACTGTGGTAATCAGCTGTAGACAGGTGCTTTCAGAGCTCTGGTTGGAATTCTCTGCTTGTCATAGACTTAAAATCATTACTGCTTGGTGGGTCTTTAATGACGTGTGTGAATGGATGTACTAGATCCGAATCATCACCAAAGCCACCATTAAAATGTGTGTTAATTGACAGTCTTGGGGCAGAGTGAGGGATTGAATCTGCTGAAAACAAATTTTCTTGCTAAAAAACCTTTCTGAATGGTTGAGGCACAGATGGGAAGCAATGACTGACACAATAAAGGTGTTACCTGTCCTCTCATTCTTCTCATTCTATGGAGTTTTGTTCTGGAATTTTTTGCTCCATCAATTTCCCTGCATTAACAAGCCAAAAATTCCTATTTCATTGTCTTAAAGCTCATTTAACAAATATATGATTAATTAAAAATAGATATTATTTGTGCGCAGTGCAGATGGCAGTTACAAGAGAGGTGATCTGCCGTTACTATTCCAGAAGCACTTGCCTGTGTATCCTCAGCCTGTCCTCCATTCTAACACAGTCTGACAGCAGTCCTAAGACATAAATTTTTTGGTGAATGGTTAATCCCTCATTATATCAACTCCTGCCTTTGCAGCTGTTTTTACATCAGCATTTCATGTGGGACATTCCTGAACTGATAATTAATGATAAAATATAATTAAAGCTCCTGTTGTCTTTGAGAAGAAACTTTATTGTAGAAAGAAAGTGAGAGGTTTATAAAAATAATGCCCATAATCCATGCAGTGCCTGACTGCAAGTAGGGATATGTTTGGTGTGATTAGTAGTAGGCAATGCTAATAGGGGGTACAAATAGATCCAAGTCTGTGTGACCCTCTCCTTGCTGGCACACTGGAGGAATAATGATGCCTCTTTGTTGCCACTTGGCTTCAGAAGCGTCAATACCAGACTGTCATGGTGATTTCCTCCTCACTGTTGCACCATTCCCTGAAGTCTTTTTGCTGTTGTTTTTCAGGAGTTTGATAAATTACTCTTAATATCTCTTTAAACAAAGCAACTAGTTTGGAGTACTAAGACTGAGTGCTTATGTTATGGATTTTGCTGTCTGCTCCCTCGCTACTGGCCCAATTCACTGATTCACTGTTCTCAGTTTTATCTGATATTTATTAAGCACTCTGCAGAGGGGCAAGAGCTTGGATTTTAGCGTAAAAGCTGCTTAACAGTCAGAGACACAAACTAGAAGCCCTATGATGTCAGCTGTAGAGAAGGATGAAAAGTCACGCGAAATATCCTACATAGATAAGCAGGAAACGAAAGGCAGGAAAGGTGATTCCTGCCATCTTAGTTGTGCTTTGTTTTTTTTGCTGAATGGATGAGAACAGTGTAATATGCATTAATTTGGTTGCTACAGCACAAAAAAAAAAGTATGTAAACAAAAATGTATAGTGTGACCAACGTAAAGAAAAATAATTGTTGGGATCCTCTTGTTTGAGAGCTTGATCTTCTCATGAGATCAATACACTATCTTGTTTTTTTATGGATCCTGGATCATAGAATCACAGAATGATTTAGATTGGAAGGGACCTTAAAGCTTACCTAGTTCTAAACCACTCCGCCATTAGCAGGGTTTGCTTGAGGAAAGAAAAAGTCAAAAAAAGAGGAAATGGTTTTTAGTCCTTTACCTTTTCCCTTGAAAACAAAAGTAAATTTGGGCATAGAGGAAAAAAGTCCCCAAAACGCTGGTTTTTCCAAGAGCTAAAGAGCTCCTAACATCTGTTTTTAGTGCAATTGTGAACCCAGGACCTTAATTTAAACATGTGTAATAGGTAATTCATAGTTTGCAAAGTCTAAAGATTTGAAGTCTTTCCCTTTGTCCCAGGTGCTGCAGGTTCTTTCCAAGCCTATCATCCCTATTTGAACCCCAAAAATTAAGGGAATGCCACAGTTTTTGAGCGAGTGCAGGGCTCAAGGGAGCTGTGCATGCTGGGCCCTGCCCATGTGTGAAGTGACTGATGGAAATGCTGCAGTGCTAAAATTAGTGCCTGTGATTTTAGGTAACGGTCCTCTTGCCTGCTGCTGCTCAGAGCATGAATCCCACCAACCTGTCTGTGCTCGGCAGCGTTGCTGACCCCCCCCAGCCAGTGGCTTTGGAGCAGGGGCCACAAGCAGATAGAGTAAGTTGCCAGGCACCCTTTCCTTTTCCATGTACGAGCACACTGATTCCATTGCTGCATCGTCTCTGGGGATGAAATGTGGCTAAGTGATCTGGGAGGAGATGAGAGAAAGCTGTAGTGCAGAATTGTACTTTCTTCCCTAGTCTCACCATGGAATGTATGGGGGTTTAGGATATCGTGTATTTAATATACAGAGAGACCTGGTTCACAGATGGTTCTGTGAGCAGCCACCTTAGAATTCTGTCAGTGCTGAAAAGTGAAGTTAACAGAAGGTGTAGTGCTGACTGTCACAGTAACATCCACTGGGTTTCCTTGCCAGTGGTTTCAGGCAGCTCTGCTGCATGTAATATTTCTTGTTCTCTACCTGAGAAACCTGTGTGTGTGATGGAATATGCGACAAACTTCAAATGTTGCAGTTTTTTTAAGGAAGGAAAGGGCTAAACTAGAAAATTAGTGGAATAATGCAATGCCCTCAACTGTTCTTCATGTCCCATAGTTTATATCTAGTCTCCACATTACCTCACCCCTTACTGACCTCTAGCTTTGTACTCTGGAGATTGGTTTTGTTGGATTGTAAAGAGAAGATTGTGTGCCAAAGTGCAGGATTCTCTCACTTGTAAAAAAGAAGTTAAAATACAGCTTTAGGCTCTAGGTAATATCCACAGAGCCTGGACTTGGTTTTAAACTTTCTGCAAGGGTCCAGAACTTCCTCTGAGTTCAGTTTCTTCTGAGAACTGAGTCCTTGGCAGGGTATAGCCAGGGAGTAGTCCAGGTGTTTTGAGTGAGGCCATCAACAGCAGCCAGCCATGCAAAACATCCCTTGGCAGTCATTTAACACCCTCCCTTGTCCTCCTCTCCATTACCAGAAGCAGTGGGAAGGGTAGACTAGCAAAGACCTTCATTGCTTGTCCTTGTGGTTTTCTTCATGAATCAGCTTGAATTGTTTGTGAATTCTTTCCTCAGGCATCATTACCGGTGCATAACCAGGTATTACCTCCTATGGAGGCTGTGGCTGTGGATGGTTCTGATCCTTTAGCACCTCTGCAGAATCAAATGGAAAGGATAGAAACAAAAGAGGAAGATGATGAGGAAGAAGATGAGGATGAAGATGGGGAAGACACTGACATGGATGAGTGGGATCCAGATCCACCTCGACCCTTTGATCCCAATGATTTGTGTAAGCATGTACAGTAATATGTAGTGTACTACTTGCCCCCCCTTCTTCTTCCCTCTCCATCAGCCCTTTAGTAAAGAGAGGCAAAAACCATTCAGATTTTAGCAGTAATAAGTAAATGTGAGTCTTGATTCCCAGAAATGTGAATTCAGATTGGGCTGCTTGACTGAAAAGATAAAATTCTTTCTTTAGTGAGGTCTCTGAGCTGCTTTGTTCTTATTTTGCTGTACATTGGCCTGTCTAATATTTTAAAATGTAGACTGACTATTGGCATAAGTGTTCCCACAGCTGAGCCAAAGATGTTTAGAGAGAGATAAGGCTGTCTCTGAGCTGGTGTGTGAGTGTCTGTCTGAAAGTCACGTCCTCTCTGCCTTTGTGTTGCAGGGTGTGAAGAGTGTAATAACGCACATCCCTCAGTGTGTCCGAAACACGGACCTTTGCATCCCATCCCAAACCGGCCTGTGCTGACCAGGGCAAGGGCCAGCCTTCCTCTGGTGCTCTATATAGACAGGTTTTTGGGAGGTGTGTTCTCCAAAAGGCGCATCCCAAAGCGTACACAGTTTGGGCCTGTGGAAGGACCCCTGGTCAGACAGACTGAGCTCAAAGACTGCTATATCCATTTGAAGGTAAGGGTGAGAAAAGGGGAAATCAATTTGTGCCTAAGCTTTAATTTTCATTGATTTGTCATTCTACCTTCATCAGTTCATTAGAGATATTTGGTTACTTCCATCTCTGAATGTAA
The DNA here is from genome assembly GCA_013400575.1 of Peucedramus taeniatus. NCBI lineage: Eukaryota > Metazoa > Chordata > Aves > Passeriformes > Fringillidae > Peucedramus > Peucedramus taeniatus. The sequence continues at coordinate 88,172 of WBNO01026278.1, read as the reverse complement.
CTAAGAAATACCCAGATTGTTTTGGCTTCAAATCTGCTCTGTTATTCAGGGTGACACTCTAATCCTGGTGAATGTTCTGGCATTATGGTGATAGTATATATATATATGTATGTATAGGGTGCATAACATGGAAGGCTGTGAATCACTCTCACATGAGCTGAAGCAGCATCTGGACATAAAAATAGCAGGCCCTTTTGAGAACGTTCTGCCGTCATTCTTTTGTGTCATGTTGTAACTTCAGTTCAAAATATTTTTCTTACCTTTTTGTTCATAAGATGTAGGGGAGAGGAAATATTTTTATTCCCATCCTCTTTCCAAGTAATTGGCATGGGGTAAAATGGATTTGAGTGACTTTTATCCATTTTTTTACTGGTTTCACTAGAAAAAATTGGTCCTTTATTTGTTGGAGTTTAGATCCACAGTCTTAGGAGGGCTCTGATGGTCAGTGTCTGACAAGCAAGTTGTGACCGTAAGCAGATTCAGCAACCAAGAGAAGTTCAGCTAAAGAAATGCTACTTCCTACTTGAGGCAATGTCATGACTCAAGAAATGAAAGGAGAAGTGGGCCAGTTAGAAACTTCTGACTGATGTTTCTGTAGCCTACTAAAGCTACAGCTATTTGTGTGTCATTTGTTATAGTCACATGTTCATGCTGTGCCTGACCCCTTTAATGAATGATTCTTGTCCCTGAAAGCCTTGGAAGGATCCATTGTGCCTCCGTAGTTAATCTTTACCTGTTGCTAAATGTTTTTCTGCCTGTTTCTGGATCCATGTTAGTAAAGAGAGAAAATTAGCCATGCCTTCATTGCTCCCCTAATGTAAGAGTTGCATGGGCACAGTAGTTTTCTTAGTAACTCAAATTCTTTTGAATGTGCTTCCAGGCAGTTACAGTCACACGTAATTGGATTTTGCTACAGGTTTCTCTTGATAAGGGTGACAGAAAAGACAGAGACTTACAAGAGGACTTGTGGTTTGAACTTTCCAGTGAGGCTCTGTGTAACTGGATGATGTTTGTGCGTCCAGCTCAAAACCACCTGGAGCAGAACCTGGTGGCCTATCAGTACGGCCACCACATTTATTACACCACCATCAAAAATGTGGAGCCCAAGCAGGAACTCAAGGTATGGCATTGCTTGTGTGTCAGGATTCTCTTTTTCTACTGATTAAATACTACCTTAAATTTGATGCCTAATAAATGCCAAAAACGTGAATAGTTTTAGAGCTTTTTTCCTCTGTTGGCCTGAATTGAATGTCATTGAAGTCAGTAAGTAGGTAGTCACCAACATACGCATTTTAATAAGCTTTGGCTCATGAGGAAGTTTAAAATAAAAATAGGTAAGTTACTTGTCTCTCCCGTTACACAGCATATATTTTGCTGATACAATCTAATTTTTATTGCAGCAATCATATTTTTTTAATTCTGGATACCCTTTCCAGTTAGCCCTGTGTGTTCCTTGCTCATTTTCTGGTGCCTTAAGTGAATGTGGTCTCACCTTTTATCTGGCTTTCCTGGAGCTTTTGAAACTTTGCATGTGAAAAATGATAAAGGATATTGTGATTTCCCTGTGGTTTGCTTTTTGTTCCCTCTAAAAATTTATTGATTGTGTTGAGCTCAAAGCAGTGTGGCTGGCTGAGGTGGCCTTAATTTTCAACATTTTTTGTGGCACTGGCGGGGGACCAAAAAAATTTGATATCAGGAAATTTTGTTGTTCTTCAAATCTCTTCTTGCATGTAGATTTCAACAATTTGTCTGGAAAAATAATTGTTTAGCAAGTGCACTTACTAAATCAGGGCAAAATCCTACTTATACCGTTTAAGAGCAGGACTATCTGAAATCAGTTCTTAATATTTTTTAAACTGAATTACTAGAAATCTTACAAATCCATTTTAAGTGTATTCAAACACTATTTTCTCTACAGTTTTTAAAACAATTTGAAATCAGACTTTAAATCTGTACAGACCTCCCTGTGAGAGCATAATTTTTCTTACTTTGTGTTAGTATTGTCTTTTGGGGTAAAATGGCTTGCTAACTGAAAGGCTTGGAAACTTGATTTCTTTCCCAAGTGGATGTAGGGCATTCACGTGCATTTTGTTCAGAAATGAAAGTAGTTGAAGGTGGGAAGTTCTGATTTGCCTGCCAGGTGTGTAGTCCAGGAGCTCCAGGCTTTCGTCTTTGTCCAGCCGGTGAGATTCCTGCAGAGTGACACACCTGCTGGGGAGTCCTTGAAATCCTACTCACCTCTGCCTGTGGCCCACTGCAAGTTCAAACTTCTTTGAGTTTTTTGTGCTGAAAATCTGTTGATGCCTTCTTTGAGAAATCTTTTCTAAAATCTACTCTTTTTCATCAAACAAATGAAATAATGGAAGAATTCTCATCTAAGTGTGAGCATCTGCTTTTAGGCTTTAATAAACTTTGTCTCTTGTTTCTCTTGTGATTGCCTTTGCTGAAGGCTTGAATTCCTTGCATGACAAAAGTGGGTCCATCATGCTGGCGCCTGGCAGATCTTTGTTTTGGGAAGTAGGACCATATTGCTCCAGTCGTTCAGAAGCTCAGAAGCATTTTAAATGAGTCTAGGTGGATGGTGCTGCCTATTGTCTGTGTAAGGAGAGCAGGAAAGAAATGGGAAATCCCCCAAGTTAATAACATTTACATTCCTCTTGGTACAAGTATCAGTACTCTGATGACATCCTTCCTTTACAGTCATGTAGTTGGGTTTGAAGAGATTAATCTTACTTCCTTTAGAGCTACTGGAAGCCATGTACAAGATGAACATTCATGTTAGGAAGCTAGACCTTAAAATTAAATGGATGTACTTCCTGAGCAAAGTTCTCAGTGGGGCCACATTGATCTTACCAGACTTTATTATTGAGGATGGAAGGAGCAGTAAGAGTTAGTGGTTGAGGCAAGTGAAGTAAATGTATTGCTTAAAACCCATTTTCAAATAAATTTCTGTTAGTTTTGGCTATACCTCAGTGTCCTGTTACCTTGTGCTCCTGCTGCAGGTGTGGTATGCTGCCTCCTACGCCGAGTTTGTGAACCAGAAGATCCATGACATAACTGAGGAGGAAAGGAAGGGTAACTTGGGATCTTCTGCTTTCAGTGTGGTGGTGGTTGCAAGTTGCACTCCTTACTTTGAAGTACATGGCCTGTATAGTGCTCCCACACTTCTGCTAGGTTGGGAAAAGTTAAACCAGATCTAGATTGTGTTATTGGGGCTTATTTCCAATAACTATTCTCATGAGAATATTACCTTAATTTAAGCCTTTGCTTCAGTTTCTGGGAAGCATTAGGTTGCTTTCTCCCAGGAAGAGGTCTGTTTCTCTACTCACTGTCTACTGTGCAACTGCTTTAGATTTAGAAATTTCCCTTGATCTCCCTTAACTTATGCCGATGCACAATCATGTAGGTGCTCTTCCATACAAGGGTGAATTTCAGAATCCCCCTGAATTTCTAACAGTGTTGATACTCCATGGGAATTTTCCCTAGTGATCTTTCTGTGTCTCTGTGATGAGCTATGGTCATGGCACAGTGCGGGAGGACATAGAAGCAAAGACCAGTGGAGCAGGGCTGGGTATTCTGCAGCCTATTTAACCTTCAGGGGAGAAATCTGGCCCACAGAGGATAGAGAGGCTGAGGGCAAAAAAATTAGGTGTTTAATTGGTGATGAGTGAAATGGTGTTACTGACATTTCCAATAGTGCTCAGGGAGCAGGAAAAGAACTGGCCGTGTTACGAGTGCAATCGGCGTTTCATGAGCTCAGAGCAGCTCCAGCAGCACCTCAACTCCCATGATGAGAAGCTGGACTTCTTCAGCAGGTACTGACAGCCTTAGCTTTGCTTGTGGGTCACTGTGGTGCTTCCCCAAACATGCAGAAAGGAGGGGCTTTGTCCTGCAAATCTTAGTGACCAACTCAGGAGACATCAGCTCAGCACCAGAAGGAAAAATCATGGCAGCAGGAGGCTGACTGGTATGAAAGACTCTGTGAAACAAGTAGCTTGAGAGAAATAAACACTCTGTTGAAATTAGTGAGGTTTTTATGGTTTTTTTTTTCTTTTGACAATGACTTTAAATATTTGTAATGTTTCAGTATCACAGTATTGAAATACTATGTTTCTCAGAGATATGGAAGTACAGAGCTTGGAAAACAAGGCTTCTAGTTAGTGCCTCACTGTGCCACTGGCAAGATAGTTTATCCTGACTTATTAAAAACTGAATCTACAAACACCTGTCACAGAGCAGAAGATATTGGTGCCTTATTTCTCCTTAAGTGTAGCAAGTGCCTCTGTTTTGTTTTGCTTTTTTGACACAAAATTGTTCCCTTCTGTTTTGTGCCTGACATCAACAGCTGAGTGCTTTTTGGGGAGGAATGTTATGGCTTCAGATTTTAAATGGGCTTCCTTGTGCACTTGTTCCATCATGCTGAAAATGCTTCTAGCACAACATAAACTGGGATATTAGAAGAAGTCTGCCATAACAGAGGGCTGGATAGAAACAAGTAGTCCTCTTGGTCCCATGATTACTGGTAGAAATTTTAATGTGTTCTGAACCTTGGCTTCTCATAAAGCACAAAATAAGTAGATACCAGCCAGAAACCCCTTGTTTTTGTTGCCAGAATTTATTCTGTTTTTATTATTTACTGCATCATTGTTACTGAGTTGAATGGGTGAGTAGGAATGCTGAGAAAGAAAGCATAAAATCAGTGGAGAATCCAAATTAGTCTTTTTTTGTATCTAACCTGGAGCACTCCTGTATTCTGCAGAACCAGAGGCCGAGGTCGTGGGCGAGGAAAGAGGAGATTTGGACCAGGCAGACGCCCTGGGCGCCCTCCCAAATTCATGCGCATGGAAGTGACCAGTGAAAATGGTGAAAAGTGTGAAGAAGGAACACAGGTATATATTTGGAGACAGAGGGGAAAAAATAGCACATGGAATATAAACCCTTGACTAAAAGAATTTGGGGCATCAGTGCAAACTGAGGGTGTGCTTTGGGCTCACACATGAGTAATTCTTGGTTTCTAGTTGGAATTCTCTGCCAGGAGAGCACACTCCTTCCCTACTGTAAAACCTGTAAAATCACTTGGATTTCTGCAGCAAGTTTCACTCCAAAGCACTTAGCAGTGAGGAGGGTTATTGCGACAGTTTACCAGCCTCACGGAAGTAATTTAGACAGTAAAACTGTAATAGGAGTTTAGGTTCCTATTTGTCCTTTCTGGAATGTGAGATCAGCCTGCTCTTACAACTGTTGCTGGTTGAATTAAATCAGTTTGAGATATGATTCTCTACAATGTTTTAATAATGACAGAAGGGCCTCCTGTAGGCAGGCTTATTGCAAAACGTTCTTTTGCTTGTAGCTGTTGGTTATATTCTGCAGGGATGTAATATGATGCATTTAAGTAAAAAACTACATTCTCTGATGCTGACCATGCTTAGGTTACCACTAAGTCATTTTATGAGCAGTGACAGAAGGGATCAGTGCTCTGGTTTATGACTTAGCTGAAAGCTGATAATCTGGAGTGGTAATTTTCCTCTGGCACCTCACTGGGTCATGGCTCTGTGCTGACTCAGAGGGAGGAATGTATACTCTGCTGTGAATTCCTGCTGCAATGCCCTAAATGCTGCGTTAGGTGCAGGCAGTTGTGAGCTCGCCCTCTCTACAGGCTGACATGACACATGCCAGCTTCATTTGGATAAATAAACCTAATACTGGTCCCAAACCCTTCACTCTGGGAAGATGGCACTTACTGGATGCAGTCCAGTGTATGAGTGGCCTCTGGATTGGAGGTGGCTTGTGTCCTGCCAGCTTGGAGCATGGCCCAGAGCTGGTTCACATGTGTCTGTGCAGTGGGATAGGATGATGCCCCAAGCCCTTGGAGGTTTGCTCACCTCGCTAAAGCTGGGCATGAGTTCTGCCTGGGAACTGGAGAGTCAGGATGCTGAGAGCACAGCTGAGTGTCAGCAAGATGGAAACTTGCCACCCAGACCTGGGCTGGACACTGAGATGGTGTATTGTTTACTAAGGGTCTCTTTCTGTTAAGCACTCACAGTCTGTAAGGGCTTCATTCCTTGGTTTTCTTCTCCCACACCCGCTTTTGTGTTTTGACAGCACCAGCCTTCAGCTGACATAATTCAAAATTAATTCTGGTGCTCTGTTTCCTAGCTTGTGCTTTCAAGTTTTTTCAGTTGCATTATGTGGTGTCAAATAAGGATCTGTGTGTGTTTTTTTTCATGTAATAGAAGATGATTCCATTCCAGAAGAGTTATCAGAACTCACAGGGAGAGAATGTAGACTTTTGGCATGTGCCTCCTGCTCACAACACCTCCCTTTTATGCTAATGTGAAAGGGGAGGAAAAACAGCTTTGTGTGATACATGGAAGTGATGTGTGCAGAGCTGGAAACTGGATTAAAAAAACACATAGTGCCCAGCGTGATCACCTTGTTTGGCCCTCTCCAGTTCAACACTCCAGATAGTTTGTTAGAAAGGAGAAGACACTGCAAAATGTCACGCAGTGTTTCAAAGTTACAAGTTTCCATGAGACAGAAATTCTCTCCTTTCCTGGGTCTGCACTAGTCACTTTGGTTAAAGCAGAAATAGTCCTGAGTGCAGAAGAGCCTTCTTGGCTATTATCTGGCTAATCAGCCAGATAATGCTGATTGGCTGGTCAGACAAAGGGATGGCCCATGGAGAGTCACCCACCTGCAGCCCTGGTGCTCTGGGTGATGCTGCTGTAGGTGAAGGTGATCTGCTGAAAGCAGCAGTGGACACAGTAGGAGAACTGTAGGAGTTGGTGCAGACACTACACTACACTACACTGTTTTGTTTATAGCTTGTGATTAAATATGTACAAAGTTTGTTGTCTGCTGAGTATTATCAAAGTGTTTTTCAGTGGGTGGGGGGAATAATCACTGGTTGTATGATTTGCGATTTCAGGACTTGCTGCATTTTTCCAGCAAGGGGCACTTTGATGAGGCTGGGCAAACCCCAGTGAATGGGCTGGAGCAGCAGGAACGGACTCGGGTGCCAACAGAGCCACAGGCAGCACTGGAGCAGCAGGAAAACCACATGCTCCACATACAGCCACAGCACGAGGGGAACACGGTGCCCACGCAGAGCACCATGACAGCAGATGACATGAGGCGAGCAAAGCGCATCAGGGTAAGCACAGAGGATAGGGGATCACATCCACTGTAACCCAGGGAATGCCAGGCCTGCCTGCCAGGGCCAGCTGGTCCTCCTTTCAATGTCATATCCATTTCCAAATTCCAAATAAAGCATCTCATTCCCGGCAGTTTTTTTTTTGCACTGAGAGCAAGATAAATCTCATGTAAAGGACCAGTATCTCATAGGTGTTAGTGAGAACTGGTCAGGAGCTGGAGCTGATTGAATTCCATCACAGTAATTCTTTCATGGAAACACAGTCCATCCAAACTGGCAAGCAGGGGTGCTTGGGTGCTTCAAACAGCTGGCAGAATCCTAGTGCTGTGGCACAGACTAATGACTTGCTCACAGCACCATCTGTGTCTCTCCGAACTCTCTTGCAAATTATTGCCAAAGAGGAGCCACAACCTCAGTTTGGATTCACTGAGATGATGATAATGATACTTAGTGATAAAGTCCTTTTTTGGGGTAGAAAACCCATGCCTTTGAGAGCAAAACCTATGTTAAGAGCAAACACTTTGAGCCTGAGCTCCATGTCAACTGACTGAGCTGGTTTTTCTCTACTATGTGTGGGAGGGAAATGATTCAAGCAAATAATCATTGAAGCTTTGTAACTGGGAGATCAGTTTATTTAGCTTAAAATCTTTTTCTTACATGTGTTGACTTTGGATTAAGGCAGTGGGGTAAGGGTTCATTTTTAGAAGATGAGGAAGGATTAGAAAAGAGTAACTATCCTGTACAGGAAGATGTTGAGCCAAATTTTGCTTGCAGTTTACAGTAATATATATGCAAGACCAATGGTGGTGTTACCCCAAAAATGCTGTGGCATGTCTTGAAGGAAGAGTTCGGCTTGGGCACATTAAGACTGCACAGTTCTTAACCATACAAAGTGCTTGCAGTCTCTGAATGACAAGTTTCTACCAGTGATTTCATTTTCGTATGTTAAAAGTTTGGGGGATTTTTTTACTGAATGTATTGAAGGGTGTGTAATAGAGTACAGAGAGAGATGCTGAAATTGTGATAGAACATGGGGATGCTTACAGTGTGCTACAGCATCCTCAGTAAGAAAAGAAAGCATTGGCCATTTCCCTGAACTTTTGAACCCAAGATGTGAACTTAGGTCCTCTGAAATAATGAATGTAGGAAGAAAAGGACAAAAATTCTGAAGTTACTTCTTTGTCTTGTGACTTAGCTTTTGTTCTCTGTAAATTCATCACAAATGGATGACAGCTCAGAGGAGTGCAGTGGTGGTTCAGTGATATGTTTGTATCTCAAGTCTTCCGAACTTTCCCTTCATCTGGAAGCTCGTGTTCAGCAGAGTCCTGGAGATTTTTCAAGCCAGAAGCACTGGCAGAATGGCAGATGGATGGTTGCACAGACCTTTCCATATTGCATCAGACTGTGAGCAATGAGCACTTGAGATAAGACTAAAACAGCAAGCATCATTTTTTAAGCACTGAAAAATCACTCTCTGAACACTCAAACAGCACCTGTGTACAATAACATGCACTTCATAATAAAAGCAAGCAAACATTTGCTTTTTAGATATGTGGTACATTATTCACTTCCAAAGAACAGGTAGAAAGTCCTGACTCCTGATTATGATTCTGAAACCTGTGTCGCTCTTATTCTTCCTTATTACTTAGATAGGATTTAGTTTTCAAAACCAGTCATTCTTTGTGAATTGCTTCAGCTTTTCTAAGGCTTAAGACAGTGGTGCTCTGAGGCTGTTCTCATGCTAGCTGGAAGCACTGATCTGTCCTGCCCCAGGGTTCAAGTCCTGATAGGATCAGTTTATTTTTCAGCCCCTGCTTTAGAGTCTGTGGGGTTTCCTGGAGATCAGACCTTAACTATGGCAGTTGGTGGGGGGGGGTGGAGGTCCCTGGTATTGAAAAAAGAGACACGCACCCTTCAAGAACTCTTGTAGAAAATTAGAGGAACATTGTGGTCCACAGCCAAAATGAATATTTAGTTATAGTTCAGTTCTGGGCAGTATGTAGGGTGTCTCTGTGCTAATGCCAGAAACAGGAGGGATAGGAATATGATTTGGAAGGCACAGTCACTTGCTTCATGGTGAAAGAAATGCAAGTAGTTATGTAACAAGGAGCACAGCCAGTAAAATGAGGTTAGAAAAAGTCCCTTCTTAACTTTTTTACTCTCCTTATCCCTACCCTATTGTCATCCTGCCCTAATTATTCCCTTCTGCTGAAAGCATTCTGTTCTCACTATGGTTCTGCAGTGCACATTGCATCTCTGTTAATCAGCCCTAGGAAAACAGGAAAGGTCACAAAACACCTTCAAGATTATCTGTGGTTTTTATCTTTGCCCTTTTAACTCCCCTTGAGCAGTTACTAACTACAGAGTAAACCTGGAAGATTTAGTTTAGTGTTTCCTGAGGCAAAAACCTCAAAACAGTAAACTCTAGTTGGAAGAGCCCTTGTAGTGACCTGCAGAAGTCAAGGCTTCTGTTTTTTAAAGTCCATTGCATAACATAAGTATTTTTTTCTCTCTCAATGCTGCCTGCTCAGCTGGAGCTGCAGGTAGGTTTGAGTTTTTGTTTCATTGGGTTTTTGCTGTATCTAATCCAATGGTATGTATTAACACCACCTTCCATGTTGTTTTGTCCAACTCCTGTTTAGTGTTTCCCTGATTGACCCTGCACCATAAATTGTCACATTCATTCTTCTTTAGGTAACCAATGTCCAGAACTAAGTGTTACCTGAATAACAATTTTGCATTTTTCCAGTTCTTTTCATACCAGTTCTTTGTAGATTTAAGGTGGATTTTATAGGAGTAAATTGCTTGGATGAAGAGCTGTAATATCAGTCTTAAAGTTTTGGAGGATTTGTTTGCACAATTGTTTGTGCCAGATCAATACTACAGGTTAATGAGACAGCACTCAGTTCTTTTGTTCTGTTTTTATAGTTATAGATTACCTAGGCAAAGAGCAGTAAAACATTACACTTTCTGTAGCACTTCAGATAACAATAGGGCTATGTTGAGTCTGGCCTGCTGTATTAGCAATCAGCTCTCTGCTAAGGTACCAGTGATCAAAACTCAAATTAATAGTGCAGTTCAGGACTTGAAATACATCTTTTCACTTATGTTTTATTGGCATCTCCCTGTGGTTAAGGGGACAGTTATATCCTTTGGACTCCCTGCAGCACATCAGATTTTGCACAGCACATGGCTGTCTTTCCAATTCCCAGTGTGACTTAGAGTAGATCCCTGTGTTTCCCATTGTAAAATGGAGAATGGTGATGATGACAGCTCCTGGGAAGCCCTATTTGGAGCTCATGTATTAAAGTGTTAATTTTTTTTTGGTAGCAATACATTTGCTCTCTTGTTCTTTAATGAAATGAAAGTCTAGGTTTCCCTCTGCAGTTCAGATGGTGAAGAAGGACCTTTGAGGTTCACAAATTTAATTCTTAGCACAGCATTTCACAGTATTCCCAAGCTGTTCCCTCATTCCAGCAGAAGAGCTCGTAACTTTACTTAATTAGTGTCAGCTGTTGGTGTGCACTTAAGGGACATAGCAAATGTCAGTTGTGTCAGCTGCCACATTCCCACAAAGGGAATGTGCAAAGGAGACAGGAAACCAGGGAAATTTGCAGAAGTCATGAATGGGTCTCATGGAGAAGTATGTCATATGGAACACATGTGAGCAGAAGTGTCAGCAATATTTTAGTGGAATCTGAGTGGTTTGGACTGGGAGAGACCTTAAAACTCATCCAGTTCCACCCCCCTGCTATGGGCAGAGACACCTTCCACTATGACAGGTTGTTCCAAGCCCCATCCAATCTGGCCTTGAGTGCTTCCAGGGATGGGGCAGCCACTCACAGCTTCTCTGAGAAGCCTGTGACAGGGCCTTGCCACCCTCCCAGCTGAGAATTTCTTCCTAATATGCAACTTAAACTTATGCTCTTCCACATTATTTCTCTGACTATCATGATGTAGATTCTGTGTGTAATGTGAAAAAAGACATCAATAAATAATGCTTTATAGAAGTATTTGAGAGAAGAGTAAGTATTGCTTAGACTGCTTGCAGAGGAATGGAGCATTGCAGTGTACTTTGAGTGCAGTATGGGTGACAAGGTGCTGGGGGATTTCATAGGAGTCAATTCCAGCTTTGCAGCTATACAACATAAAAGTTCTCATCCAATATTGAAATTCCGGTGCAGGACCCCCTTCCCTCTTTCTATAGACAGTGTATCCAGCAGCATCTGTTCCTCCAGCAGAGAGTGCTGAGTCAGGACTGGGATGGCTCTATAGCATTTATCTGAAGGGTAAGGAGAGGAAACAAAGAGAGAACGATCATGAAATGTTACAGAAAAGGCAGAGTGAAGGCAAACACCAACAGAAATAGGGGCTGAGAAAGAGACATTGTGCACAGTAGGAGTAGAGAATTGCTCTCAAGTTCTTAGATGCTGCTCATAAGGCTGCCATTCTGCCCTTGTCATCATGTTTTGAAACTCCGTTCTTCTTTGTGACAATAATAAAAATGTTCAGACCAACATTTCTTGAACTAGTGTTCTACTAGAAGTTCTCCAGGCAATGCTAAACCACTGCTGCACATCTCTGTGGTAACCTTTGATGCAGAAGGCGATCTTGTAAAGGGCTGTGGAATTTCATAAGCCCTACTCCTGAGGGAAACACACGGTGCTGGCACACCATTCCTTTGTGTGATGGCTGAACTTAGGACATGATGCCAAATAATCAGCTGGAATAGCTTTTCTCAGGCCCGTGTCTGTGCTTCAGAGAGGACTTGTGGGAATCTTTAAAATCAGAAAGTTTTGGGAAAGCTGTAAAAGGCAGGTTTTGCCAACAATAAAGACTTAGTTTTATTTTACAGAAAAACAGCTTGCTTAAAGAAAGTCAGCTAAATCAGAAGAAATCAGGGATGGAGATGAAACTTCCTGCACTGTGTTCCGCTAACTCAGGGTGTAGCTGCAGGTGTGTCCCCTGACTTCTACCTGTCACAGCTTCCTCTGCTGTAAATTGGAGGCAGCATATGATGGGGAATAATTTCTTAAAATTTAGGTTCACTGATCATCTGGTATATTTAATCCTGAATAGATATGGATGTGGAATCTATACATGGTAATGAAAGCTAATGATCTCTTGGATGCCTCTTTCAGAATGCAGCTCTGCAGCACCTGTTCATCCGGAAATCCTTCCGCCCGTTCAAATGCCTGCAGTGTGGGAAGGCCTTCCGGGAGAAGGACAAGCTGGACCAGCACCTGCGGTTCCATGGGCGGGAAGGGAACTGCCCTTTGACCTGTGACATCTGCAACAAGGGCTTCATCAACAGTGGTGCCCTCGAGAGCCACATGAAGTTCCACATGGACCAGAAAACGTACTCCTGCATTTTCTGCCCTGAGTCCTTTGACCGCTTGGATCTGCTTAAGGATCATGTGGCCATCCATGTCAACGATGGCTATTTCACCTGCCCCACCTGCAAGAAACGCTTCCCAGATTTTATCCAGGTGAGATGCTGTACTGATTTGAAGCACTGCTTTGGGGGGTCTCTCACAGGGCTATGGGTTTCTCAGTGCTCTCCCTGTGTAACTGCACAGCAGTTCATTCTCACAAGGTGCAGGGGTCCACCTCAGTCAGAAATTGAAAAGGAAGAGTGACCAACCACTGCTAGACATTGTCTTTTGACACTGAAGTGCTCTGTCCACTAAGTCATCAGATGTGATGCTTCAATCTGGCATTAGAAGGTACTGTAGAAGGGTGGGTGCCTTATTCCGGAAAAATTCCTGAAGCAGAGGTCCTGACTACTACATCTCCGTGGCACAAAAAGGAATTGTCTTTTGCTGTATTCAGCTTGTACTTGAACACACCTTGCCCTTCGTCATTAAAACTCTAAATGAAAAAATGAGGGGTTTTACATCTTTAATCCCTTGCATGCTTTCTGTCAGGATAATTCATTTGAACAGCTCAAAGAAATGCCAGAACAGATCAGGATACTCTGCTTCCAGACTTCCCCCCTGAGCTTCAGCTGGGCACTTTATTCTCCTTCCCTGCACACTGCACTGGAGCAGTGAGTAATGCAGCTACTCTGCACTATGCTGAGCACTTGGCCAAGGTCATTAATAGAATTTAAAGATTTTATTTTCATGTCCAGTCAGAAAAAACTGAGATGGACCATGCGCATATCCATTATCCTTCCTAGGGACAAAGCAATTGTTGTGTCTTACTGAGCTGCCTGACTGAAATTGAAATGTAGAAATCCAGTTTAGATTAGTAATAGGAACAGATAGGCTATCCGCTAGACTAAAGAGGAAAGGATGGGGGAAAGTGATTTTACTCTTATAATTCCATCCTTGCAGGAGTCCTTTATCTTCTGCAAATGTTCAACAAGGAAGAATGTTGATGATTCAAAAATGCTGTACTGCACCTTAATTCTCTGCAAAGTCCCATGGCTTTTTTTTTCCAACTATTCAGTTGTATTTTTGACGTTTAACAATGATTTTTTTTCTCTTCTTGGTATGTGAATAATTAAGACTAGTCACTGCTGCCTTCTGAAATACTTCTGTGTGGAACAGGTAGAGATGCCAATTTGTTCCGTGTATGATCAGTATTAGAAGATGGTAAGGATTTAATTAGAGATCCATTTCTTGAATAGCGCTGTCATTTCAGATGTCAAATTTCATTAGCTCCTTTTTTGGGGGGAGGAAAAAATACCCCTCTAGATGTTTGAAGAGGTGAAGGATAGTCCCAGAGAGAAGTAATTGCCATTCAGGAATGGTGTGCAAATGCTGTTCTGAATAAGTTTTTTTTTCCTTTACCAATTGTAATTGCAAGCTCATTGTGTCTGATTGAAAGGAATTAGTCCCCATGTTTTGGTTTCTTATAAAGGAAAGGAAGATAATGAACCTCAGATGATTGTGTTAACTCAAGGGCAATTCTGTGGAAATGGTACCTTGTGGACTTTCTCTGCCCATTAAGTGCAACTGTGCAGTAGCTGATACCTTCAAGAATCAGTCTTGAGAAAATGAAATCACCCATCCAGATGAGTAATAAAGATGTTATGGTTTTATAGAAACTATTGCTGAGATATCAACTGTTCTGATCAAATACTTTTTAAACCAAAGCATACTAGACACCTTCAAAACCTTTTCCTTTTCTTTCATATTGCGAAGAGTTTCCTAGACTGTGTTACCACTCACTTCTCTCTTGAATAAACTTCATTTTTCTGTGATCTGCCATTTTAGGTCAAGAAACATGTGCGCAGTTTCCATTCTGAGAAGATTTACCAGTGTACAGAGTGTGACAAGGCTTTCTGCCGCCCCGACAAGCTGCGACTCCATATGCTGCGGCACTCAGACCGCAAAGACTTCCTGTGCTCCACCTGTGGCAAGCAGTTCAAGGTGAAGTGGCTCTTAGCTGGATCATTACTAGTACAAAAACCACTATTCCTTACCCTCTTTCAAGGAGATAAGGTCATGTTCTCAAAGGTGAAAGAAAATAACATGTGTAAACACACTAGACTTGCGTGTGAGTTGCATGCATTGTGTGAGTTATGACATTAATTTCTGAAGGACAAGGGGCAAGGTCACCTCAGCATCTTATTTCAAACAGATCTTATTCCTAATAATTTGATAGCAAAGGCACTTTCTATCTGCTCATTAAGAACTGGGACATCATACACCTCCAGGTTGCTAGGTGTTTGGGTTACATTGCTTATATCAATTCAGTTAACTTGCTGGTGCCAGTGGATTAATAATGTTCCTGGCCAAGATGCCTGTGTCCATGGCATCCATCTTGTCAACACATGTCACCCAGATGCCTTTCCAAATCCCGTTGGAACAGATGGAGCAGACTGTGAGCCAGGTAAACTGTGGTGGCAGCAGCCTGCTCCCTGTCCCTGAGTTTCTGATGGGACACTGAGGGACTGGATGCTTCTGGGTGAAGGCACACATTTTTCTGAGAGGAAAATTTCCCTCTCTGGAGAGAGATCCCTGAACAACTCAAACTGTGGCTCTTACACATAACAGGCAATATGGCAGTTTCTGTGATGTTGCTGACATTTTTCTCCCCAATTTCTCCTTCCCAGAGGAAGGACAAGCTGCGAGAGCACATGCAGAGGATGCACAACCCAGAGAGGGAGGCCAAGAAGGCTGATCGGATCAGCCGCTCCAAAACCTTCAAGCCCCGGATTGCCTCCACTGACTATGAGAGCTTCATGTTCAAGTGCCGCCTCTGCATGATGGGCTTCCGCCGCAGGGGCATGTTGGTGAGTGCCTGAGTGCAATTACAGCCTCTGTACTCTACTGATCAAAAAGTAAGGAATAAAGATGGAATTCCAGTTTTGGATCACAAGGATCATAGAAGGGTTTGGGCTGGAAAGGGACCTTAAAGCTCATCTCATTCCACCTACCGACCATGGGCAGGGACACTTTCCACTAGACCAGGGCGCTCCAAGCTCTGCCCAACCTGGTCTTATCCAGCCAGGATGCTGTGAAACAAATTTTGGCAAATTTTGTAGCTGAGTTGAGGTGATAGATCTTTTTTTAAACCTCTGTGTTTTACCTCTTCAGCAAATTTGCACATTTACTGCCTGCACTGTACATCTGGTTGTCAGTGCCATATTTCAACACTTAAGTAATGCTGTCTGATGTGTACTGTATTTAACAGGACATGAGATGAAAATACTGCCTTGTTCAGCCTTACTGCCTCCGTTTTCCTGACAGTCTTTCCTGTTTTTTGTTTCTCCCCCTTCTTGAGGGCTTCTTCTGGCCATGTCTTGTCACTGCCTCTGGGTAAAGGCTGTTCTGCAGCAAGAGATTGTTTGCAAAGGTTTCATGGGGATTCTGATCTGGGCAGAGGCCCTTCACACTACCTCACTCTCAGATATCAGCTACAAGACAGTTTTGGCAAACTATTTCACCCCTTCCTATCTAATTTTGTTTAGAGAAACTGTAAATGAGACCTAGCAAGACCGCATTTACCTTCAGCAGTTAAAGATGAGTGCACAATAACCTTTGCAGTAGCAAATGCTTCCAGTGCTGCTGGCTTGCATCGTTCAGTTTTGGTTTGGCTGTTACCCATGTCTGGAAGAAGCACCAATCATTTGGCTTCCCGCTGTAATATGTTCTTGTCCTCTCTTTGTCCTAAGGTGAATCATTTATCAAAGAGACATCCAGACATGAAAATAGAAGAGGTGCCAGAGCTCACATTGCCCATCATAAAACCCAACAGAGATTACTTCTGTCAATACTGCGATAAGGTGTGTGGGAAGTCACCCCTCGGAGGATAGCTCAGTCCCGGTCCTGGATACAACCAGTTTGTCTCTGCATAGAAATCTCTTGGCGGGGTTTGTAGCTTTTCTTAGGTGCTTGCCAGCAACATTCCTGTCGTACTGTCAAAAAAAAAAAAAAAAAGAAGACAAAATGCACTTAGGCCAAGGCAGTGGAATGCTAATTGAAAGCTGCAGTTTTCCCCTTTCTGCTGTGTTTGGCATTGGAGAACTTGAATACTGTTATCCAGCAGACAGTCACTGATCCTTAGTCTTGTGTTAGCACAGGACTAAGTATGCTGTTTGTGTATAATTCCTAGTCAGTAAGTACTTTTGGTTTCTGTATCACTTCTAAAAGTTAGTCTTTAACACCTTTTATTGTAAGCTGCTTACTAGGTCATGTCCCAGTGGTCAGTGGGGCCTGAAGCTGCTTCTACGGTGGCTTTGTATTCTTGCTCTTATTCTCCTTTGCCTTTTATGCTTGGGGGCCTTTATTTACCAGGGAGTGTATTTTGACTGTCCTTATCCTCAGTACATCTTTGTGATGCCTCTTTCCTTTTGTTTGAGGGGAGAAAAAATAGTTTTCATTATTAGATAGTATTTGTTTGTTGATGTGCCTAAAAATAAAAACCAAAAGGTATGTTGATCACTAAACTAAAACAGTTTGATGCTTTGTGTCAAGTAGAGACATCAACCGTCATAACAAATTAATGTTGGGCGTTTGATCTTCAAATATGGCAAAAAGAATTTTTCTGTTACCTCCTTGTCCTGCTTTGTTGTTTGGTTGTGGCATACAAAATGTTCTCAAAAGGCTTTTCTGCTACACAAGGAGTCAGTTGCTTTTACAGGTTGATGGAACACTGGAAGGTGTATGTTCATGCCTTTTGTTGTAACTGTTTGGGGATTTAACTAAATGTGTTCTCTAAAGCAATGTGCAGACCTTCCAGATCAAGATAACTGGTAGCTGTTTCCTGTGCAGACACCAGGATTGCACCATTTTAATTCCAAATCTTTGCCCTACAGGTGTACAAGAGTGCCAGCAAACGCAAAGCACACATCCTGAAAAACCATCCTGGTGCTGAGCTACCTCCAAGCATCCGAAAACTGCGTCCTGCGGGCCCAGGAGAGCCAGATCCTATGCTAAGCACCCACACACAGCTGACAGGCACAATCGCCACTCCTCCAGTGTGCTGCCCTCACTGTTCCAAGCAATACAGCAGTAAGGTACGGGGGGTTCCGGCCTCAGACAGCCTCTCCCTGGGGATGCTCTTTCATCATCGTCTCTGTCACCTGTCTGTCCATAAGCAGAGCTCTCTTCTTCTCAGAGTGCTGGTTTTGTGCTGTGTGCTGACAGTGCAGGCACAGTCTGGTTGGTTTAGGGCCAAAAGATTCCATGAATAGAGGGTTTGTGCTGAAAAGTTACCAGAGCATGATCATGAATGGAAGGGCTTGGAAACTCCTCTCTGATAGTTACAGGAGAGATGAGAAGGGGGAAAAAAAAAAACACAGAAAAGATGGCCTTTGGAAAAAGTCATAAAACATTTGGCGATATTGAGGACCATACTTCAGTGTCAGCTTTAATCAGCAGCCGGGTTTGTGATCCTTGTTTTCAACTTTGTTGACCAGAGGATCTCACAGTGTGAATCTTGATGCTGTTTTACTGAGGGAAAACTAAAAGCTGTGTTTGGCCAGGCTGTTGGGTTTCACATGGCCCTGAGCAGAGTTACTGACCATCCTTCCAACGCCCTTTTGCTTCTCTCTGCAGACAAAGATGGTGCAGCACATCCGCAAGAAGCACCCAGAGTTTGCTCAGCTCCCAAACACGATCCATGCACCGCTGGCGACAGCCGTCATCAGTTCCACACCAGCTGTTCTCACCACCGACAGCACGACCGGAGAAACTGTCGTGGTAAGGACGGGACGCACACAAGGGCAGTGCAAGGAAACACACAGAACAGGAGCCTTCTGGTATTAGTAACTTTGGATTATTTGGCAGACATCACTTTAAAACCTGTATTAGGACGTTATTTGACATCGCTTCTGGTTTTGAGCCTGTGTGGTCCAGTTTTGCACTGTCAGGAGCTGTTCATTTCCTTCTGGAGCTTTAAGGATTTGTCTTTTATCCCCAAATCCATTTTCTTCTTTCATTCAGACCTACTGACTCCACATAATGAACTCAGGGATACACATCTCATGGATTTTCACTGGGAATTTTTTCCTGAAGTGAGAGATTCAGTTCCTGGCATTAAGAGGACAAGTTTAACAGTGACTGGGGACTGGATCAAACTGTGTTCAGGGAGTCAGATCTTTGTGTAATCCTTGGGACAGCACAGCACTGAGCAAGATGAATCTCCAGTGGCTGATCTCTCTACTGTTAATACATCAGCTTGACTGAAGTGAAAGCTGAGACTAGAAAATGTGTCCTTCAGTCTTGTGGGATACTATGTAGTTTTAAAAGTCCTGTTGATCATAGTTTAAAACTTCCTATCTAAAGACTAACTAGATAAAAGACTGTTTTGCTTGAAAATGAAGAGGCTTAATCAGGATGCTGTTGGCTTTATAAACCTGATTAAGTTATGTACTAAATGTCTTTACACATTAAAAATACAATTGTGACTCTGGCAGGGGAGGAAGAAAGGTGGAATATATCCACAAACCACTTTTTGACTTGGAAACCAAGTCAACTCTTCACAAATACAGGACTTCCATTGTTTAACAGAATACTGGTATGTCACAAGATGAAAATAATTATTTTGATTATGATATGTTAAGTTAGCCATTACTGACTATGATTTAGACAGAAGACAGCAATTCTAGTTGATGATCCCTGCTGACTGCTTCTGACCCCAACCTCTGTACACATTAAGCTCTTGTAAAAATATGATCAGATCTGCTGTAAGTGTAGATAAAAGAACTACAGCCCTGAAGAAGTACATCAATATGATGATGATCTGTATATCTCTCTCTCTCCCTGCTCAGACAACAGATTTACTGACCCAAGCAATGACAGAGATATCCCAGACCCTCACTACAGATTACCGGACTCCCCAGGGAGATTACCAGCGCATCCAGTACATCCCTGTGTCTCAATCCACAACTGGCTTGCAGCAGCCTCAGCACATACAGCTGCAGGTTGTTCAAGTGGCCCAGGTGAGTAACCTGGTGGGGATCTTGCTGTGCTTTTGACTTCTTCCCTCCCAAGCCTGTGTGTTCTTGGGGCTCTAGCACACAGAAAGTGTGGTAAGGAGTAGTTACAAAAAGTGCTGCAGCTACTTTTTACAGATAAATCAACTGATAAGGCATAGGGTTCCCTTCATAAGCACTTGTACCGGGCATAAATAGTCCTGCCAGCCTTGGTCAGCTTGCTGGAGACACATCGACACGGTCCAGACTTAGTTCTACCCATCTGGGCAGCTTTGCTCAAGTCTGTTCTAGGAATGTTTTCCAGCTATTGGAAAGATGGGTCAGTGGGTGACCCATTTTCTGCAGTTCAAGACTGGTTTGTACTTCTTTGTCCTCAGTGAGTCAGAGCCAAAATTTGTGAGTACAGAGAGTGGTTGCTTGTTCCCTTCATAGCATCTATTAGAATATTCATTCTCTTGATGCTCAACAGCCTCTTAAAAATGAAACCAGAACATAACTATAGTAACTGGTCTGAGGAAAATATCTTAGGCAGCTGTAAGAAATCTTTTACCCCCTGGAGGAAACTGAAACTACCATGTGTTTATATTTTAATCTGAAATTCCATGTTATCAAATCAGATTATGAATTTGGTTAATAAAGGCCTAAACAATGGCCCCAGTTGATAGTGACTGTGGCTGTTTTACCAACAGAAGAGCATGAACACTGATTCCTGCAGGTAATATTAGCAAGATCTTAATTTTATAAATATCCAAGACTTATAATTCAATTACTGCAATTGGTATCATTAGCAAGTGTTGTTCAAAAAAACCTTTAAAAACCTCTGAGCACTTGTCTTGATGCAGAACTGTGTCAAACTACAGAACTGGATATGCAGATCTCAAGTATATATATATGTTTTACAGAAGGATGCTTATAGAGAAGGGGTTAACACTAATCCTGGCTTTTGAACCCTTTGGTTTAGTCCAGCCACTGCCACAAACAGCTTGAATGATGTTAGGCAGGTCCTTTCCATTGGTATCACTGAGATAGAACCATTTCTGTGCCATTGCATCTATTAAATGTACCTTATCTCCTGGGGTGCAAAGAAACTCAACAAGGCTCAACAGGTGTGTTCCACTAAGGCTCCTACTTCATTATTCCAGACCTTGTGTCCCAGAAGAGATTTACATGGCTGCTTTTGTAAAGAATTTCAGGTAAAGACCTCTGCTTAATTTTTTTCCCCAGGCTACCTCACCTCACCAGTCCCAGCACTCCACAGTGGATGTTGGGCAGCTCCATGACCCCCAAACATACACTCAACATGCCATCCAGGTGCAACACATCCAGGTCACAGAGCCATCACCAGCAGCTCCGTCACCATCACAGGTATTTCCCTCTTCTCTTCAGAAAATGCTTTCCCTACCAGCCTGCTCAGCTGGCATATTGCATGTGTTGATGCAGGGGATAGTGTTTTCTTTGTCATTTAAAGGACCACACATGAAATTACTCTCACAATGATATAATCAAGCAGTGCCCAGATGTCTCAAGGTGTATGGGGGTGTTTTGTTGTGGGTTTGTTTGGGTATTTGTTGTGTGGGTTTTTTGGTGTGGGGTGTTTTTTCCCCCTCAACAGTATGTACAAAGGAGAGATCAATTATTTGAAACAGACACATTTGCAGCTAAATGAAGTTTGTCATTTGGAAGATGTAAATGGAAACTGGCATTCCTCGAATATTTGAAGTGCAGCTCTTCATGTTCTTGGGTAGAATTTAGCTCTAATCTCAGGTCTCTGCTATAGAATCACTTTGGCAAGCAACAATATCACTATTTCAGTTTCCTGGTCTGAGCTTATTTACCATAGAGTGGAGCAAGTTGGAGGAGAGAGAGTTCAGTTCTTGTGCTCGATATGCTCTTGAACCCATCCTGTGTTTTCCCTTAACGAGAAGGCTGTATTTGTGACAGCATAGAGCTGTGCAATCCTTACTACACCAAGAACACTTGCACTTTTTTCTTTTTCCTGTAGGCTGGGGGTCAGCCTTTGAGTCCCTCTTCACAACAACCTCAGCAGGAGCTCAGCCCCTCACAGATGCAGACAACTACATCGACACCAAACCAAGCCCTGCAGCAGCAGCAAGGCTCCTCAGTCCAGCACACATATCTCCCCAGCAACTGGAACTCATTTCGGAGCTACTGTAAGTGTCAGCAGTAGCTCTAACTACTTGTCTGGCAAGTGTGTCTGACTAACAAGTGCCCCATGTCTCCAGCTGTCAAATGGGACGGTGTTTTCAGAGTTTATTCAGCTTTTTGGTTAATATTCATAGATATCAAGAAGATAAAGCTTCAGACAAATGTAAATGGTTGTACCAGCTCTTCCACTATCGTCCATACTGATCGAGTACGTGGTTTGGGCAGGCACACTGGGCTCCTTTATTCCAAGAAACTTGCATACAGCAAGAATCCCTGTGTTGGATAGCTACTTGTTCAAATTTGGGTGCATGCTTGAAAGAATTGTGTGGAAGAGGAGTGTGACATGAAGATGATTTCTCATGCCCATGCAGTTCTGGATGGTAATTCTGTGATGATTTGAGTGAGAACAGGTTGTGTTTTCTCTGCATAAATTGCCAAATCTCTATGTGGTGTTAACTGGCATAATTTTGCTGAGGCCTGTAGGGTTCTACAAGGCCTTATGCCACCTGAATTCTATTCAATACCCACTGTTTCAGACTTCAAATCTTTCTGACATTAGACATGATCTTTGAAGGTTGTCTTTGAGTTTGACTGGAGGTCTTGATTATCCAATTTGCAACTTTTTAGCATCAGAGATTCAGATGATGACCATCCCCCAAGGGCAATACGTGATCACAGAGACTGCTGTGGGTACCCCAGTCACCACTGTCAACACAGGGCAAGTGAAAGCAGTTACTCAGGTAAGGAAAACCATCATGGCCTTTCTTTCATCCAGAATATTATCAGGCATAAAGCTCTTCAGCTTGAAGGTTTAAAGAATGCCAAAATCATGACTGGGGAACAGAGTGGAGGTACCTAAAGAGGTGCAGACTGCACAGTATAGTCTGCATTGTAACCATTTACAAGGCTCGTGCTGTCTGGCTCTTGTATGTATGACTCCTTCCAGTTTAAAATCTTCACTTAATCACATTTGCAGAACAAAATTATTTAGTGGTACTGCTTAGTCTTACAAATATTTATGATTAAGCTGTATCCATTAAACCAAATTTCAGAACAGCTTCTGGAAACATTTCAGTAGCTTTCTGTTATCTGTAAGATTAGAAAATAAGAAGAGTTCCTGCTATTCCTTGTAAGCAATCCAGTATAAGGAGATAGGTCATTGGCTTGTGTTGATCTTGGTCACTGGGAGTGCAACTTCTGCTAGAACATGTGGAATACAAGAAAAAAACCTTCTCAGAATAGTGCAATTGAAAATTGCTATTTTATTCTGTAGTGATGGTCTAATTGTGTGAGTTTAACCATTTGTAAATTAACCAAAAGCCAAGGAAGTTCAATGTCCTTTGAATCAAAAGACAGGCGTTATGTTGCTCTCAAATACGTTTAAATGAAATAGAGCTTATTTAAAACGTCCTTGTTCACGCCAAAATGTCTGGCAGCAGACTATTAGAACAGAGAAGTTACAAAAGATACAGTGTTTATTAATTATTTTCTATATTCCCCATGCAGACTCACTACGTGATATCTGAAGGTCAGCCTGATCTGGATGGTAAACAAAACTCTTCACTCTCCAGTGAGGTTCAGGTGGGCATTTCCCAGCCCACAGCCCACACGGATCCCTTGGAATCCCAGACGAGCAACCAGCAGCAAACCACCCAGTACATCATCACAACCACCACCAACGGAAGTGGCGGGAGTGAAGTGCACATCTCCAAACCCAGGACTTTCTCAGCAGAGCATGAGTGAAAGAGCCTCATGGTGCCATTTGCTTGTCCTTGCCACCTCCCTGGCAGCCCAGATGTGGGGGTACCCTGGGGCTCTATATGTTTCAATGTATATGCTCACTTACCTTCCACTAAAGTCTTGGAGCTCTTGTTAATGCTTTAAGAGGGTTTAATTCACAATGACCATGAAATACCCTCAAAATCCTTCTTTTTATGCAGATAAGGGATGCTTTTTATGCAGCTTTTAAGAAAAAGGACAAGAGAAGTGAAACCTCTGCTGGCCCTGGACTTTATTTTTGGCATGTCTGCTGACCCTTATTTTTCCTTTTTGGAAGTGTGTCCAGCAAGCAATATTATTTCAGCTGTATGGGAAAAAGCCTGCCTACCTGAAGGCTTCCTGGCAGATTGTTGTATGTATATTTTTAACAGGAGGCATTAAACAGGCGAACATCATGTAAATTGTTAGAATAAGGCAGAACTGCTTCCTGTGGCTTCTAGCAGCCAAGGTGAAGGAGAGTGTCCCTGCACCATATAAGCAGAAAGGAGCAGCAGCAGCAGCCAAGCGGTGGTTCCTGGTGTCCCTTTATGGGGATGGATTGAACAATGAAGCTGTGAAGATGTGCCGAAACAGTCCATTTAATTTTTTTTTTTTCCAGCCCTCCAGAACTGTTTACATGCTGTCTGCCCTGCCCTGTTTTACCCTGCAGTTTCAGAAAGCAGGAAAAGCACAGTCTTAATTCCATGTTGTTTGGAACAAACTGATTGAAGTCCTAGGAGCACCTAAGGGTAGCACAGAGTCACTGTTACTTCTTTTCCCTCCAGTGTTTGCAGGGAAAATTGCTTTTTTGCTTGTAAACAAAACAAAACAAAACAAAAAAAAAAGACTCAGCTAAACCTGCACAGCAGCTTCTGCTGTGATCTAAAATAGTTGTGCCAGGGGAAAACGAGGATACAGAGCACTCCTGAAGGGAGAGGGTCATTATCTCTGTGGCCATGTCAAAGTAGCTTCTTCAAGACTGGATGGAGAGTTGGTTTCTTTGAATTTTTGGTTTTTTTTTCCAAATAAACTTGTTAACAATGCACTGTAAATCCTTTGGACAGTTCCAGAAAACAACCAGCCCTGGACTCAGGAAACACACAAGAAACATGCTAGTGGACCACTATTTATGGGACATGGAAAGCCATCTGTGAGGGTTGCCAGATGTGATGGACCTGGTCTATGTACAGAATTCATGTTGCATTTAGGGCTCAGAAGAAAGGGAAAGAGAACATTTATCTTTTAAGGCCATGTAATATGTTTTTCTTTACATAGTTCTCCTTCACAGGTTGTCTTGGTTGTTTAAGGCATTCTCGTGGTTGCAAAACCTTGACTAGAACTCCATTGAGTCCTGATGTGATATACTGTGTATGTCTGAATTTCCATTAGTTGCTGGAAAACTCATCCTCGAACATCTGTGCATAACAGGATACATTTATTTATAAAACAAACTCAAAGAAGGGTGCTGTGTCTTAGAGGTCCTTGAGACAGAAGAACTTGAGAGGGTTTTTTGATTTCTCTTGTACTGCACTGAGTGTGAATGTGGGACTCTTCCATAGATATTCCCATGGATTCAGGTGTGGGTTACCCAGGCCAGTAAGCACTACATGTTGTGGTATCAGGTTTTATGGAGTTAAAGCTCTTTGACATGAGGGAACTCCACACTCAGGCTGTACAAGAGCAAATCTGGTTCCTTGTGGGCAAAGCCTTGTAGCAGGTATGGCTTTGGTAATTAACATATCTGTTAATGTGGCATGGAAATAGTATGGAGATAAATCAGTTGGCCAGTACTGGCCAGCTGAGAAGTGTTCCGAGGTAACTCTGAAGTGACTTGCCAAAATGTGGATTACTTTGTTCCTGGGATTTCTCTTCTCTTGCTGTACCACCATACTGGGGCACTAATGAGCCGGGTAGAATTAACATGGACCAGAGCTCCCATTTGGTCAAGTTCAGTGATGAGTGACCTTAAATTCTGTGGATTTGGCAGCCCATCCACTGTAGCAGTAACTTGAATTCATGTTGCTGAGGACTTTGGAATTACAGTGTTGGGCCTTGCAATGTTGTTTGTGTGGGAAGAGAGTAGGAAGAATTTTCTCTTGGCTTTTTTCAGGCTGCTGCTAATTTAATAACAAGCCAGAAATGCTGCAAGTAGTAGGAAAATAGCAGACTTGGAAATACTGGGATACTGCCCTGCAGGAGCAATTTTAGGAGTCTTAAAAGTTTGACAATAGATGAACATCTAATATGTTCCCATTATTTGTGTTGCTGATGTGGGATTTAAAAACTATTTTGCTCTATTCAACTTTGTTGGAATGGTCTATGAATGAGGACAGTTGTACCAGTTATTTAACACTGAAAACTATTTAAAACAGAAAACCATTTTAAAACAGCATTTTTGAACTCAAATCTTTCTCATCAAAGTTTCTCTGCCCCGCAGCAGCACCCTCAGGCTATTTGCCTGACTCCAGGTGAAGTAATTCCTAATGTCACAAGTTGAATGAATTGCCTGTGAAAGAAGCATGTCTGGAAATGGAAGTACCACAGATTTTCCTTCTAAAATAAGGAACTACAGTGATTGCACAGATGGCAAAGGTTGCACGGATTTTTTTTCTCCATTTCTGCAGCGCAGAAGGTATAGGATGTATTATTATTGTTTTTAAACCAGAGCAACCCAAAGATCTCTCTAAGTTGTATTCCATGGAAGTGTAAATCCAGAGTCCTCTCAGTTGCCTGCAAGGTCTGTGTTTTGTTTGGAGATGCTGTCCCTTGGAGGCGTTCTGGGTCAAATTCTGTATTTTCCTGGAGGAAAAAGAAAACAACCCCAGCCTGTACACCCTAATCTTGCACCTCTTGGACTGCTCAGGCCCCATCTGTTATTTAACTGTGTATGTTTATTGTACATTTGGTGACTGTTGTTGTATTCAGAGTCTTGTGCAACCTGGCAGGTGTAAAAAAAAAAAAACAAAAAACAAAACCAACCTGAAAACAAAAAAACTGTTGTTTTTTTTTTTTGTTTTTTTTTTTTGTTTTTTTTAATCACTCGTGATGACCAATCTGTTCATTGGGCTAAGGTGTTCAGTGGAGGGTGAGTGAAGTGGGGTGTGGATAGATGGGATGGTAACAGTATAGAAGTTACAGGGAAAAATACATTTATACATTTGTTACTCTCTGCTCTCTGGATGGATCACAGAATTTCCAACCTCCCACAACACAGTCCAAGGGAGGGTAAGTGGAGAGCAGCGTGGAGTGGAGCCCCTGTGTCTCTGTTGAAACCCTTTGCAAAGTAAGGAATTTTAAAAACTATTTTTAAATTTAAAAGGTAGTTCTTTCTAGCTGATCAGCTGCACAGCATCTGAAAACTGAGCCAGTTAAGGATGATGTCCGCTGGATCAGCAAACCATGACAAAATCCCTCTAGGAGTGACTCATGTCCCCATCCCAGGGTTATTTCAGGTACTATCCTGACATCTCCACTCCCAAGTGGAGATCACTCGCTGTGATCTGTGTGACCCTCACTCGCTTAAGATCTGTGACTCAAGTCACTCAAGCTCCATCTAAATGTAAAGTTAAATATACAAGTTAAAAACAGGGAGAAGTTAGGGAAGAATTCATTGTAACTTCTGTGCTGAATCTGTCTCTCGCTCATTGGGTAAGACCTGCACTCTGATTTATCGTGTGCCACGTTGTGTCACGGATTAGAGCTTGTCTGTACATTGCTTTACTGTGTCCTGCAATCCAGAACCTTAACTCGTCAAGATTTCATTAAATGTTATTCTGGAAACTGTTAACGTGCGTCCTTGGAGGGGGCTGGCAGTGGGTAAAGGTGTGGAGAGCCAGGAAGAACCTCCGTTTGCTGTATGAAACTTGCTGCATTAAAATTAAAAATATTCAGCCTTTCAACACTTCATTGTAATATTAGCACAGCATCTCAATGGCTAATCCACTGCACAGGACTGCAGTCAAGCCGTATAAATCTGCGACTGATAGGTGGCTTCAGCATTCCTCAACTACCATATTTTTAGGGGAACTTACGAACTTGTCCTCTTGCTGGCCACTGCGCTATCGCGGCCTGTCGCCACTCGGGGCCGCGCGCAGGCGCAGTTCGGCGGGGCGGGCCGTTCGCGCAGGCGCGGCGGAGCAGCCGCTTTCCGCCTTCGACCGGGCCGCGTGAGGGGTATGAAATAAACCTGTTTTTCTGTTTTCTTCGCTGTCCCACCCGGTTTGTTGCGGGTTTTAATTGCCCTTTTCTTTATTTCGCTTGTTTTATGCGTTTGTTCGCAGCTCAGAGCGGTCCGGCTGTGTCGCGCTGGAGGGGACGGGGCTCCTGGCCCTGTCACACCTTCAACCTGAGGCAAACCCCACCTTAGACCTGACCTTCGGTTCTGGACCTTAAAATCGCCTTCAGGATTTAAATGTAGTCTGTCCTGGTGTTAGCAGTGTTGAAAACAGTTCCTGCAGGTGGGAAGGAAAAGTGTGGGTCAGCTGTACTTCCCAGTCTACTTGTCTGGAAAAGCACTTCTCCCTTGGCATGACCTGTGCTGTAATTGAAGAGTAAATGCTTCTATATGTGTGTTTTATATATATATATATATATACGTGTGTGTGTATGTATGGGTTTTATATATATACATACATACATATGTACATACATATATATACACACACATACAGATATTGCAGGCCAACTCCATAGCTTCCATTTAAACAACCACCCATCAAAGGTGGGTCCTCTGTCACTCCTCACATCAGGATGGATGTATCTGGGTTTGGGATTTTTGTTTGTTGAGAGTTTTGCTGTCGTTGTCCAGGAGCAGGAGGGCTGGAGGATGGATTCCCTGGATCACATGCTCACAGACCCCTTGGAGCTGGAGGGCAATTGCACACGGATCATGGAGGACTGCATGCTTGGCACCACCCGGGTCAGTCTGCCCGAGGACCTCCTGGAGGATGTGAGTAGTGCTGAGACACTTCACCTTATCATAACCTCTGTATAAACAACATGTTTAACTCCCTTTTTGGAACTTACAGAGCAAACTGGAAAGGGGAGGCGTTTTTGACTGCCTTGGAAAAAGTGTCAAGTGTTTGATTAATCTCAGGACAATCTCTTTTAAATCAATTCTGTTATGTTCTTATTAATTTAAAATTGCCTTTAAGAAGGTTGTTACAAGCTTTGAATTTGCTTTTTTGTTAGTAGTATCAATTTCTTGACTTTTCCTTTTTATGCTCTATTGCTTCCTTTGTTTTCTAAAACACTGTCTCATGACTGGTGTTATTTAAAAAGCATCAAGGGCTAGAAAATGGTCAAGGATGTGGCTGCATTTTCTTTACTGTTGTTTCTCGTTTTCTTTAGCCTGAGATCTTCTTTGAGGTTGTCAGCTTGACAACGTGGCAGGAGGTCCTGACAGATGAGCAGCAAGAGCACCTAAAAAAATTCCTGCCTCACTTCCCTGACAACAACAGAGAGCATCAGAACAAGCTCATCTCAGCGCTGTTCAGTGGGGAGAACTTTCGGTTTGGGAACCCTCTGCACATCGCCCAGAAACTCTTCCGGGGTCAGTCAGCCTTGTGAGCTTCCCTGTGGGTTTGGGGCAAGTTCTCAGCTAGCAGTTGAAAACCCAGGTGTGTGTTTTGTCTTTGTTACAGATGGACACTTCAATCCCGAGGTGGTGAAGTACCGGCAGCTCTGTTACAAGTCACAGTACAAGCGCTACCTGAGTGCCCAGCAGCAGTACTTCTACAGGCTGCTCAAGCAGATCCTCGCTTCCCGCAATGTGAGTGTGCTCTGGGATGAATAACTTGTCTTTATTAAAAGTGTCTTGGTGCGGTCACAGTTCTCTGAGGCCTTTCCTTTAATGAACTGAATGAATAATGCTTCTGGATTTTCCAGTGGGCCAGAGAGAACTCCAGACTCGTTGCTATATTTGCAGATTTCAGGTTGTGTAACTCTCATAGTTCTCACTTGTGTGACCTGTCTTCTTTTCATGTCCACCTTGTTCCCACTTCCTGCATTTGCACCTTTACAACTTACTATTTTCTTAACAAGTCATTCTGCCTTTGTTTACCATTTCTGAAACAACTACAGCTGCTAAATACAGTTAGAAAATATGTGGATCCAAACTTCTGATTCTCATTCCTGCAAATTGCTGGTAAAGTCTTCCTCTATGGATACTTCTTTGAGCAAATTTTTGCCAACTGCAATGTATTGCTCATTTATCTTTTATTACACTTAGACATTGAAGCATTTGGTATGTAGGGATGAAGAAAAAAGTCTGTCTTTATAAAATGCTCTACGATGTTGTGGGAAATAGAGAATCCCAGAATGATTTGGGTTGGAAGAAACCTTAAAGCTCATCTCATTCCAATCCCCTGCCATGGGTAAGGACACCTTTCACTAGACCAGGTTGCTCCTGGCCTTGAACACTTCCAGGGATGGGGCATCCACAACTTAATTGGGCAACAGTATGGAATACATAGGAAGTTATTTCCTCTGTAGCCATGAGAGGTAAAATCCTTTTTTCAAAGGACACATTGTTACATATTTGTTTGGAAACTACACCTCACACCAATGATTTCAGTTCTTCTCAACAGTTCGCATAAAATGAGAGATAGTGTTATGTGTGCAGAAGAAGGTGCAGAAATGTAACCTATTTTTTTTTCTCCCCTTTAAATGATGGTCTAAAATGTTAGGTTTAAAATCCTGTGTGTCAGATACTGATCCTTCCTAAGGTTCCCGTTGTACAGATCTGAGGTGCTGATGGCACCACGTGGTAACCTTGCTGGAAGTTATCTGAGCTGGGCTTACCTGGTCCTGGCTTACAGCACTGTAGCTGACATAGCTAATGTCACATGAATCTCTCCTTTCAGCACTTGCTGGAATTAGCCAGGAAAGGAGGCCCTGACATGACCCTAAGGAGAAAGCACTTCCCACCAACATACGACTCGGAAGAACGAGACAGACGGACACATCGGCGTTACTTGAAGATCCTGAGAGAAGTGAAAGAGGAGTGTGGAGACACTACATTGTCTTCTGATGAAGAAGGTAATGCCCTGGGCTGAACTGAAGACTCCAGGTGTGAATGGAAAAAGACAAATTTTTGACGTGGGGACAGAGCCTTTGATAAAAGATTGGATTCTGGGCTCTACTTCCACTGGCTGGGATCTAATGAACACATGGTAATAGTTAAACAGATTGGTGATGGGTCTTGCAGAAGTAAATTTATACCTCTGTTTTTAGATCTAATCTCTTGGCCTCCAAGTTCTCCAGCACGTTGTTCAAGTCCACCAGTTCCCCTGAGAGTGATCCCTACATTGTCAACCTTGGACATGAAAACTGCAGGTGAGAACCAAACAAAGGGTCAGTATGGATAGATGGATAGAGGGGGGAGAATTACCTTGCGACCTCGCAAGAAATCACCTTTAAATTGTGTTGTTTGATGGGAAATCATATGATGCTTCATTTTTGCAGTCTCCAGAACAGTTGGCTCTTTTCCCAGTTTAATCTTTTTCTTCTTGCAAGGGCAGTATTTGAACACAAGAGTCAAAGTTTCTGTAATATTACTGATTCCTCTGTTGTATTTTGCCTTTAGTCGTTGAAGCATTAGCATAGTCCAGTTCAAAATACTTGAGAATCCCTCCTATAGTGACTGTAATCAATTCTGCAAACTCTTCAGGCTGGTTCTAGCTTCTTTTCCATGCTTGCATCAGCAGTGAAATCACATGACTGAATGAAGCACTGAAATGGAGGGAGGGAGGGAGGGA
>WBNO01026278.1:0-56890 GCA_013400575.1 Peucedramus taeniatus | reverse complement strand
AGGGAGGGAGGAAGGAAGGAAGGAAATTCATACATGGAGAAGTTAGTTACTGAAATTTGGAGATTGCTGGAAGTGTAAATGGATAGAAAATGGCATTCTAAGAAGTGTGGAAGGTAACAATAGTGGAAAACTCTGCAAACAATTATTTTCATTGCAGACAAGATAGAACTTGGGGAAAGTGATTTAAAGATGATGTTGAAGAAGCACCATGAGAAGCGAAAACGTCAGCCTGTAAGATGTCAAAAAATCTTGGGGGTTGGGACTGCATTTTACTTTCATGTTTTTATCTCTTTGCCATGAAGATCAGGGTACTTCTGGGTGATAAAATGATTGCTATTTTTGTGTGCACCCACCCGTTAACTCTTTATTGTAGCTTGGGTTCAGTTGTCAGTATAGATGTACAGATGCAGCTCCTGGCTGTGTTTATCTCAATAGAAGGATTTTGTAATTTTAGTTACGTGTTTTGGAGGGACAAAATTTTGGATTTCAGGGTTAGAAGACTTCCCAACTTTTATTGCAGTAAACAGTTTAATAAGCTGATCCTGGTTGAATTTGATGTGTTTTAGTACTTGGGTACTTCTTCACCTTGTTGCTGTCTTAAGACTTTGTCCTTTCTCAGTTTAATTTCTCTACCATTTTCCTGTGTAGGATCATCCTGATCTAGTCACGACAGACCTAACCCTTGAGGACATCATGACTCGAGTGAATGCTGGCAGGAAAGGTTCCTTAGCAAGTCAGTGGATCCTTTGCTTTTTTTATTTCACATATGTTGGTTTAAAAACTACAGATTTTCTGTTGAGGGGAAAAGTGAAGATTTATGACAGTAGCTGGAAAGGTGGAATGGTTGAGGTGTGAACGAGTGCACACAACATGCATTTCTAGATACATACTTAAATATTTTATGACTCTCATTAAGGTATAGTAAGAAGCTGTCTAAGTATTCTTTTTAACTTTTATCATATCTAAAGCCTTATTTGACCTCGCAACCCTCAAGAAAAAGGTGAAGGACAAGGAAGATAAGAAAAAAAAAAAGCCAAAGATTATTAAATCTGAGGTGGAAGATTTGGCTGACTCTCTTGGCAATGCAGATGGACTCCCATCAATGTCTCAGGATTTTTCCCCCCTCCCTCTGTCATCTGTTAAAGAAGAGTAAGTGTTCCAGAGAGCCCTGAACACCCAGCATGGATGGAAAAAGCAACATGTTTCAGCTCACGTTTTTGTGGGACTGTTGCAGGCTGTGTTTTCATGCAGTTTGGGATGTGTGAAATATGTGGTATTCATCTTTGTATATGGAGGTGAATATTTACTCAGAGAATTTACTCTGTGTTCTCTTTCTTTTGAAGACCTCTTGAAGATATGAAACCATGCCTTGAAATAAATGAAATATCATCCAGCTTCTTTTTCCTTCTTTTGGAAATACTGTTTCTGGAAGGACCTACTATTCTCTCTGTGGTAAGGAATCACCCACTTACTAGGAATCTTTGCAGGAAGCAAAATCAAAGAATAGAGAAGCTTGCAGCTTTGTAATAGTGACTTTTCTCCAGACTTACTTTGCTGTAAATTATAATAAGATTTAGATTATATGTTAAATAAATTAAACCCTGTGGAAGTGCTACCACATTCTGATTTTAACATGTTTCATGAGTTCAGTCAGTTGAATCTGTGAGTCTTTCCATACCCATTCTATAGATCATGGTTAGATATATTTTCTATATTAAGGGCAGAGATGGGGAAGTGTTTTCCCCTTCTTTGGTGCTGTGGTTACTTGAAAAAGTCAGGTGATTATTTCATGTACATAAAAACCCTTTTTTCCCCTGCATGTGTTCAGCTGGTTTGTTTTCTGTGAAGACAATCATAGTTTAAAGTGTGAGATCATTAATAAAATAATTATCTTTCCTCTTCAGCTTGAAGATAAAGTTCTCGATTGGCAATCTTCTCATGCCAGTGCACTAAATAACTGGTTCTCTTTTGCCCCTAATTGGTCTGAATTGGTTTTACCTGCCTTGCAGTATTTGGCAGGCGATAGCAGAGGTAAGAAGAGATGTTAAAAATACTAATTGTGCTTGTTCCTCTGTTCTAGTCAGTGCTGGTTTGCATTATAGCTCAAATCAACTTTTCATTCATCACCACAATAAATCCTTGTATTGCTGGCAGTGTTTCTATGATAGACTGTTTGGCTGACATGTCTTGGTTGTGGTCGACTTGTTTTGCATGTGGATAGTAGGTAAGACCCAGCTTGATTCCCAAGTATGTGAAAATGTCTGTGAAGCTGCCTCTAGACAGACAGTTTCTCACGTTCTGATCGTGGCTTCAGGCAGGGTGTTTGAAGCAGGAAGGAATTAGTCTCTTCCCCCCCAGTATGAAGTTGTAGTTGTCTTTGGAGATAATAAAAATCAAACGAGATGATGCCTTGAGCAATCCATTGAAACATGAGGTTGGCCCACCTTGGGCTTGGACCAGCTGAGTTTCAGCCATTCCTTTCAAACGGAATTTTTCTGTGGTTCTCATATGCTTAGTGGGAAATTTTAAAGGCAGAGACAATAGATTGTGGTGGCCTTGCAGCATATTGTCTATAATGCTGGTGAATACTGTAAATATCAAGTTCTCTTCCCACGAGCCCATGAATTTTCACTGTACAGTAACAGTGTCTGGGGCCTCATATTTCTTTTTCCTCTTCAGCTTGAAGATAAAGTTCTCAACTGGCAATTTTCTCATCTCAGTGCACTAAATAACTTGTCTGAACATGGTGAACAGCAGGAACAGGCTCTCAGCTGACAGCCTGTTGTTGGAAGGCTTATGATCCTGTATTGTTCTTTCGTTGTGCTTGCCCTTATACTCTGAGATGCTCATCTTCCCAAGGTGATAAAGGGATCCTATCCCCTTCCCAAGGGCAAGGATAAATTTAGAGATGCACTTACATAATCATTTTAAATGCTCTGTCACTGTGATTCTTTAACTTGATACTTTGCATAACCACAGTAGAATTTGAGGTTGGACAATGGTAAAATGTCCCTGACATGTACATTTGTCATTGTAGATGCTCCTTCCAGCTTCTCACCTTTTGTTGAATTCAAGGAGAAAACTCAGCAGTGGAAGTTGCTTGGTGAGTACCTTGTGTTCTTCTATTATGTGTACCATAGTAAAGGTTTGTCATTTTCTCCAGGACTTTACTTTTCATCTTTCTGCAGCCTGGAGAGAAACACAAACAGAGCTGTTAATACCATGGTTAGGCATTTTCTTTTCTTTTAGCTGAGCTAATACATGTTTTGGATTTGAGGTGTTCACAAGACATCAGTATCAACAGCAGACAGAGCATAAATGAACAAAGGCACTGGGCTGTATTTCTTTATGTTGCTGACTTAACCATGTTTGTCAGCCTTCAAATTTGTCTCAGCACCTTCATATTTTCCCTTCTGTAGAGCATACCTTCTGATGATTCAGAATAATTAGTAATTATTACAATTGCAAAGGAATTAAGCTTCTCTGTAGAGCAAACTGATACTATTCTCATTTATAAAAGTGGAAACCAAAGAGCAACTTAATGATCAATGTGCTCAGGCTAATACTGATTGAATTACAGATATTTTCTGTTTATGTTCATTCCTTTAGTTGCCACACAGAATTTTTCATTCTTAACTATGGTGATTCTAGTGATCATATTTGCAGGCTTAAACTGGCAGAGGTTTGGAGTCAGGAAGCTTTTCCTCTGATCCCTTTCACAGTTTTTGTGGAGGTTATGTAGGCAAGTGTTTCTGCTCATGGATTCAGTAACTGGGATTACTTTGGAGAGTGGGAACAGGTGACTGTATCCCAAACAGCATCTTGCCTTCCGTGCTAGGAGTTGAAGCACCATCTTTTGTACCAGCACAGGGAAAACACTGGGATTTAGCATTTCCTAAGTCTGGAGGTATTCAAATATTGCAGTTTGAACATCTGTGACTGGTGATGCATTGAGGAGAAAAGGGAACAGGAGAGGACTGGGAATTACAAGCATCTGGCTTCCTAACAATTAAAAGAGTTCTGTTTTTACATTTTCGTGATTTCTTACTAGGTAGTTACCAAGATCATGAGAAGGAACTGGCAGCACTGTTTCATCTCTGGTTGGAGACCAAAGACCAGACCTTTTTCAAAGTGAGTGAGAAAAAAATCACCTTCTAGGAGCACGAAACCTGACTCTGTTCTACCCGACATTGACATTTCTTTCTCAATAGGAAAATGAAGACAGCTCGGATGCCATGCCACTGCCCAGAGTGTAAGTGTGTAACACTGCTTGAAAGCCTTTGTAGTGCTGCTGAAGCTGTGAGATTTGGGCCTTGTGCCTCTGGATCTTAAAATAAAAAAATTTTACATCAGGGGGTGGGAGAAAATTTGATAGTTTGATTTTATAAATGCAGTAACTGGACTTCATGAAATCGACTGATTTTATCCAAGTTTGCATATATTATCAGAGCAAAACTGCAATCTAGATTAGGTTCTGCTAATGAGATTACTTACAGTCCTTGCTTGCCTTCAGGTAGTGCACACAGCATATTTTAAGATCTCTGCAGGGCTTGCTTTTGTTACCATAAATGCTTTCAGTATTTGTTCAGAAGAATTTGCAGAGGGATGAGGGGATTCATCCTTTGGGACTGTTGTGGGCTTGTTGTGCTCAGAACTGATGGTGCCCTTTGTTTCAGAAGGACTGACTATGTAGTCCGGCCTAGCACTGGAGAGGAGAAACGGGTGTTTCAAGAGCAAGTAAGAAGAGAATCTTCATTTTAAAGGCACTTGTTAAAACAGTTGGCCACTAAATCAGGAGAATTTGTGTAGGATGGCAGTTTTATACTCTACACAAACGTAGTTAATGTGAAGAATTGATATGTTGCTTCTGCCTTGAAGTCAGTATCTTGGCCTTGCAGAAAACTTGCTAATGACATAGCCTTGTTTCAAAATCATCAGTATTTCCAGTGGGTAAAATTAATTTGGTAAAAACTAATTGGATAAAACTAACTAAATTGATAGTTTCAGTTGGTTGTGCCAATGCCGCTCTCTCCTTTGCCATCTCCCACCATCGCCCACTTACCTCTTTATTTTTTGGGCATGTATGTGTGCAAGCAAAAAATAAGTGTCAATAAGTGCACTCATCCACTTAGTTATCTTATCTGTAGTAGATGCAAGTGGGAATTAGAGGGAAAACACATGATGAGGATTCTTCTCCCTTCTCTCCATGTGCTGTATGCAGGACAGAATTTATAAGTTAAGTTTTGGAAATCTCTCTTTAACCAGATAAAGGGAGGAAGGGGGCAGAAGGTGTATCTCCCATATTTCTGGCACCTCTCTAGTTTGTGCAGCTGCTCGACACTGAATGTGTTGCATCTGCACACCTTGTTTAGGTGTAGCATTGTACTTTGCATGAAGTAGTTTGTGATTTTCTTGATCCAAAATAGGTTTATACAGCAGTATTTGAGCCTTTAGTTTAAAAAGGCTTTCTCTAGAGAATGATAACAACTTACCTGGTAATAGGACACAAGGCTTTGCTGTATATTTCCTGGTAAAGTCATTGCTCTTGTGTCCACCTCCAGGAGCGTTACCGTTACAGCCAGCCCCACAAAGCCTTCACCTTCCGGATGCACGGCTTCGAGTCAGTTGTTGGTCCTGTGAAGGGGGTATTTGACAAGGAAACCTCCTTAAACAAAGCCCGGGAACATTCTCTCCTGCGTTCAGACAGACCAGCATATGTCACCATTTTATCCCTTGGTAAGGTCATGGCCAGAAAAACGTTTTTAAAGAGGAAAAACATTCCTCTGACCCCTAAAACAACGACTTCAGGAATCTACATTGGGGTTGAATGCTGTTCCCCAGGTTCATTGCTATTAGCACAAAGTTGGCACAGTTGATGTACTTCAAAATGATCCTTTATAATTTCTCCTCATATTTTTGAGGGATTTTTGGAGCTAGATTTTAGTGAGCAAGTAGGCACTGTCAGAGTAAGAGTAATAGAGCATTCCCAAAATTTATCTGATGGAGTACCTGAGTACCGCTGATCAGTTACAGCTGGAAGTTTAAGCTCTGGTTTTGTGTTACAGTTCGTGATGCTGCTGCTCGCCTTCCTAATGGAGAGGGAACTCGAGCTGAAATCTGTGAGCTGCTCAAAGATTCCCAGTTCCTAGCTCCAGATGTCACAAGTGCTCAGGTAAGTTGGATGTCATGTCTGCCCTCAGATTCTCATTAAAATACACTGCATGGACCCAGGCAGTATTCAGTGGCAAAGGCCCAATAGTTTTTATGCTGCTGTGATGAGCAAAAGGGAGCTGTGTACTACTATGATAAGCTGCTGCAAATCTGCACCAGCTTTGGATGATGAAAAACCAGCTAGAAAAGCCACAGGGTTAACACTGTCATAGAGCTGCTCACATTTTAGATTGAGGAACAGTCAATTTTCAGAGCTTTGGTGGAAGCTCCATTTAACCAAGGTGGCTGCAATATCCGCCCTCAGTCAGTTCTCACTCAGATGGAGATTGCTCGCAGCTTACTCAGGTTTTATACCAAATAGGATCACATTTCTATTCATCAGTTTTGGCTAGTCCATCAAAGGATATCTTGTAATATGTGAATTCTGAACTTCAGGTTAACACTGTTGTTAGTGGTGCTCTGGACCGATTGCATTATGAGAAAGATCCCTGTGTGAAATACGATATTGGTCGGAAGTTGTGGATCTACCTGCATCGGGACAGGAGCGAGGAAGAGTTTGGTAAGCCTGGGTTGGTGATATCTTAAGAATTAAAAATGTTTATAAAGATGGATAATGAACATTATTTTGTCAGTCTAGCTTTTTTTCCTAGTCAGTTTGCTTATGGTAGTCCTTCAGCACTTAAACTCAGTCTTAGAGAGCAGTGTGTCACTTTGAAGCATTTTTTTAAAAATACCATTCCACGTGCAAGAACTGCAGAGGTATGTTTCTATGTGTCTTATTTTCAGCCTTTTTGGCTAATTTACTAGATGTTTTTCTTTGCACTGTTACATGACTGTGTGTTTAATTCCTTGTCTGAAGAAGAATCTGCGCCTCCTACTTAGCCTCTTCCTTAAATCAGTCTGCTTGTGTTCAGGAGCTCTAACCATTAATTTATCCTTGCAGAACGGATCCATCATGCTCAAGCTGCTGCAGCAAAGGCCAAGAAAGCTCTTCAGAAGCCAAAACCTCCAGCTAAAATGGTAGATTTCTTTGCTCAGGGTTGCACACCTTCTTTTGGGATTGAGGAGATTAGTCTTACTTTAATCCATAAATTCTGCATCCATAGCAGGTGATGAAAATTACCACGTTTGAGTTAGCAATTCATGATGTATATGAATGTCAGTGCAAAAACAGGGAGAGAGGGAACTTTTCCTCCACACAGCTTCCACTGCTATCCTCTCATTTGTGCTCCCTATCAAAGGGATGGTCTGTCACATCTAGTTTTGAGGTTAATTTGTAACAGTGTGTGTGGAATGCATTTCTTCTCCCCCTTGCTCTGCTGAAGCTGTCAGGGTTTGGATGTCTGATATTAAATATTTCTGAAGTAGTTGTCTATTGGCACAATAATCAAGGTGGAAACCTGCATGTTCTGTAGGTTTGTCACAACTGAGGTGCACTTCTCCCTGAGAGCAGGACCAGCCAAACACATCAATTCATCTGGGGTTGCAGCTGGGGAAAGGCAGACAGTCAGTCATGTTTGATTTCAGTATTTAACAGCAGGGCACCATTCACTGCCATACAGAACTCAGGTCGAAGTGCTCAGCCTACTGTAAGGTGCAGCAATTAACCCCAGACTTTGTGATGCTGGATGTGATTTCTTTGTAGAAGTCGAGTAGCAAGGAGGGTGCTGGGAAAGCCCTCCCCACCAGCACAGCAGAGCCTAGTCAGCTGAGCCTCAGTGACTCCAGCATGCCACCAACTCCTGTGACTCCTGTGACACCAACTGCCCCTGCATTGCCGGCAACACCCATCTCACCCCCACCAGTGTCTGTGGTCAGCAAGAGTGTATCTGGTGCTGGGTCAGAGCCAGCAAAACCCAGTCAGAGGTACTGCTTCTGTCCCCTATGTCACTTGGGAATGCTGATGGCTGTTTTTCAGTAATCTGTATAATTCAGTAATGAGGGAGTTGGGGTTATTTAGCCTGGAGAAGAGGAGGCTCAGAGGTGACCGTACCACTCTCTGCAACTCTGTGAAAGGAGGTTGAAGGCTGGTGAGAGTTGGACTCTTCACCCAGGAAACAGCAGCATGACAAGAGGGCTTAGTCTCAAGCTGTGTTAGGGGAGGTTCAGGTTGGGCATCAGGAGTGAATTTCTTCACTAAAGCTTTATTAGACACTGAAAGCGGTTGCCCAGGGAGGTGGTAGAGTCTCCATCCCTGGATGTGACTAAGGAACAAGTGGACATGGCACTCAGTGTTCTGGGCTGGGTGACAAGGTGGGGATCAGTCACAGGTCAGACTCGATGATCTCAGAGGTCTTTTCCAACCTCAGTGATTCTGTGATTGTGTGAATTTCCTACATCTTTGCTGACCTACTGGCTCTGTCTTTCCATAGTGTTCTCCTGGTGTCTTCTCCCACCATGCCTCAGCTGGGGACATTGCTGTCCCCAGCTCAGAGCTCACAGGCGCAGCCGGGGCCAGCACCCACCCCACGTGTGGTCAGTCACAGCAGCTCCTCAGGCCTGCCACAGGTCCGTGTGGTCACTGCCCAATCCAGCCTCCCAGCTATGTCCCAGCAATCCCCAGTGGTCACCCAGCAGCAGCCCACATCAGTGCCTCAAATCCGTGTTCCAGCTACAGCCGCACAAACCAAAGTGCTCCCTCAGGTGAGTTGGAAGGGGTAGAGTATCTGACATCTGATCTGACTTGCGATGTTTTGGTGTGGTGTGCAGGCATTCTCTGCTCATTTGGAGCATGCACTAACTGCAGGCAAGAGCACAGAAACAGTTTTACATATGCAATACTGTTCAGTGCTCTGTTTTTTCTTGTGTTTACCTGGCATCATTAAATTGTGCATTACATAAAAAGTCCATAGAAATTAGAATCACAGAATCGTTACACTTGGAAAAGACTGTCAAGATCATCAAGTCCAGCCATGAACACAGCAACACCAACATGTTCACTATTAAACCATATCCTTAAGTGCATTGTCCACACATTTTTTTGACTGCTTCCAGAGATGGTGACTCCACCACTGCCCTGGGCAGTCTGTTCCAATGCTTTACAACCCTTTCTGTGAAAAGAAATTTCCTAATATCCAAGTTAACCTCCCTGATGCAACTCGAGGCCGATTTCCTTTCATCCTGTCACTTGTTACACAGGACAGAGACTGACACCCACCTCACTACAATTCCAAGCATTTGGAATCCTTGCTAGGGAATTCTTGTGAACTCCCCTGAACTCGCAAGCTAACACCATACAAAGAAGAATCACTAGACCGTTCCTACTGTGGTAGTCTGCTCATAGTCTTCCTCCTCTCTTCTCTAGGCTGTGATGACTCTGCCTGTAAAAGCTCAAAGTAGCCCTGTGCAGGTGCCGAGAGCAGGAAGCTCCATGGCCAGCCAGGCAGGTATCACTGTGACAGGGCTGTCTGCAGTGCCTAGCCCTGCTGTGAAGCCAGTGACCAGCTCTCCAGGCAGTTCTGCTGCCAGCACCTCCTCCACCACTATCATTCAGAACGTGGCTGGCCAGAACATCATCAAGCAGGTGAGAGGGAGGTAGAGACTTGTAATTGGGCTCCACAACCTGATTGTTTCCTGTTGTGCAGATATGAACATTTGGGAGCTGTAATGCTGTGTGAGTTGATGGACTGTTGACGCAGTTGCTGGTTTTGTGTGTTTGAGCCCTGTTTTCACGTACAGGTGAAAGATGTGTTTGTGCAGGTCTTTTAGTGATCTCTCCTTCATTTTGTTTGGAAAAGAAACCAGCCCCACAAGTATTTCCTATTTCAGATAGGATCGGGAATGCCATCTGATATACAACCAGAACCATTTTCAGTAGCGTACTGTGTGCTAGTCTTATTCCACTTGCATTCTAGTGGGAGCACACATCATCCTGTTGGGAAGTTCTGCTTTGAGTGTACCTTGGACCTTGTCCCAGTTTGACGGAACCATTTCTCTGATCTCTCCCAGGTGGCTATTACGGGACAACTTGGCGTGAAGACCCAGGCTGGAAGTGGCATCCCACTCACAGCAACCAATTTTCGGATCCAAGGGAAGGATGTGTTGCGCCTGCCCCCGTCCTCCATCACCACGGACGCAAAGGGACAAACGGTGCTGCGCATCACTCCAGATATGATGGCCACTCTGGCCAAGTCTCAAGTCACTACTGTCAAACTGACTCAGGACCTGTTCACAGCAGCTGCGGGAAGCAGTGCTGGCGGGAAAGGCATCTCTGCGACTTTGCACATGACATCCAACCCTGTCCAGACTGCTGAGTCTCCAGCCAAGACAAGCACGGTGTCTCCTGCCTCTTCCAGCCCAGCCGGAGGCACTGTGGTTAAAGTGACTCCTGACTTAAAGACTGCAGAGCCGACAAGTTCTGCTTTCCGCCTGATGCCTGCCCTGGGCGTGACTGTGGCAGATCAGAAGAGCAAAGCCATAACCACAGTGGCATCCACGGAGGCCAAGCCAGCTGCCACGATCAGAATTGTGCAGGGGCTGGGGATGATACCCCCCAAAGCCGGGCAGACCATAACTGTAGCCACTCATGCTAAGCAGGTGCCGTCGTCCTCGGCGGTGAGTGTTGCTGGCACAGGCCACACCTCCTTACCCACTGTGAGTGCCACAGTGTCCAAAGCAGTTGCTGTGGCCTCAGGAGCTGCAGGGACCCCCATAACCATCGGCACAGGAGCCACAGCTGTGCGGCAGGTGCCCGTCAGCACCACAGTGGTATCTACGTCCCAGGCAGTGAGTAATGTTGAGCTCTCACTGGGGATGGGGAAAGAAGGGGGGTGCCAAAATACACTGATGTTTTATGGCTGAAAACTGCTCTTTGCATCCACAGAGACTCAAATTAATATGGCAGTCATACAGTGGTTGTATTTAGGTTGTAAATTTTAGGTTGTAATGGACATTAAAGCTCATTCAGTCCCATCTCCTGCCATGGGCAGGGACACCTTCCACTAGATCAGGTTGCTCCAAGCCTCATCCAACCTGGCCTTGAACACTTCCAGGGGCAGGGCAGCCACAACTTGTGTTCTGGGTATGGGTCTGCAACTCATTTCATGGTGTTCAAATTGCAGCTAAATGCCTCCAAAAAGTCAGATACTTCCCTTATCTCCTTTTGCAAGTGAATGAAATAAACTTTGCATATCAGAAGTCCTGCCTCATGCAGCTCTGTGTCTTGCCCCACACCTTGGCAATAATTTCCCTTGGAATGGTGTTATAGAACATTCAGAACTAGAAGTGCTTGTTACTTGCATTAACTTTTTTACAGACTTCCCCCTTTAATGCTCTTTTAATGCCCAAATCTGAAGGCATCATAAACTGTATTGTAGTTACATAAGCTAAATTATACTATGGTTGTTTACGAAGGATAAAAATCATTGATCCTGTGGTGCAAAGATGATGTGGATTTTCAGGGTTCAGGCAGCTGTATACTGAATGAGAGGGAGGTGAATTTTAAGGAGCCTGAACTGGCACACAGATTTCATCAGCAAAACTACTGCTGGTTTCTGCTCACAGGACTTCCACAAAGCAACAGATGTTGTCAGGCAGTTTTTCTGCTCAGCTCCCCATGGCTCCTCATGTGTTCTTCCCGTTCCCCAGGGCAAACTTCCAGCACGGATCACAGTACCCCTGTCAGTGATCAGCCAGCCAGTGAAGGGCAAGAGCGTGGTTACTGCCCCCATCATCAAGGGCAACCTCGGTGCCAAGTGAGTGCTTTGCATCTCATAGTTCTGCTGTAGAAATCAGCTGAGGAAGGTCTGTGTTCGATGGGTTCCTGGGGAGCAAACAAACAGAAGCTGGAATAGGATTGCAATCTGTTAACAGATCCATCAGCTGCAAGAAACTGAGTGGATATGGTGTCTGCAATGAGATTG
The DNA here is from genome assembly GCA_013400575.1 of Peucedramus taeniatus. Classification (NCBI taxonomy): domain Eukaryota; kingdom Metazoa; phylum Chordata; class Aves; order Passeriformes; family Fringillidae; genus Peucedramus; species Peucedramus taeniatus. The sequence continues at coordinate 44,858 of WBNO01026278.1, read as the reverse complement.
TAATTTTTAGTTATATATTTTGAGATGCAGGTTCTAGCAAATACACTGAAGAAAAAACATTCTGTGTCTTGAAATCTGCTGTTCGAGTAGTTCTGTGTGTTTGAGCAAGAATTGACACACTGAAAAATATCTGTAATCTGAGGCCATCTCTCCATTCAAGAGAAGTTAACTGCCTTAGTGAGAATTCCTCTGGCATTCAGATATTGAAGGCTTTTTGTTTATTCTTCCATAAATTCTGATAGTATCTCCCTTAGTTAATATTTCAAGTGCTCAGCTGTTTTCTGCATTGAGAAGTGTTCAGGTCTGATTAGGCTAACCCAGTGTGTGCATGGTCCAGAGTTAATGGGTGTGATTTGTGTGCTAAAATAGTTCTCTGTCAGTTATAAATACTGACATAAACTTGTCACTAGTGTATTTGCCAGTTTTATGGAGGGAAAAAACCCAACTACTTAAAATGGTTAGTAGATGTGGTAGGACTGTAATCTACTAGCAACTGAAGAATGGTTTGGAGTTGGAAAGATTGAGCCTGCTGTGCTGTTTACTAACCTTTCAACAATTATTTTTCCTTAGCATCAGTGGATTAGGCAGAAATATCATCCTGACTACAATGCCAGCAGGGACTAAACTGATTGCTGGGAACAAGCCTGTGAGTTTTCTGACTGCACAGCAACTACAGCAGCTGCAGCAGCAAGGCCAAGCTACACAGGTAAGGGCACTGAGAATGATCATTCTGTTTACTTTTTAATGACTTAACATCTCCATGAGGACTTTACACTGGATACATGGGGTTGTGGAAAAAAACCAAGCACACAGCTTGGTTGTATTGTCTGCATTAGGCACATGGAATCCGTCATCACCTTTATGTTCTCTCCATCCAAAGTTTTTAAATATTTTTGAAGCACTGCCAGTACAATGAATGTAAAACCAAAGGTCCTCTCAGGATTTTTCTTAACACGCAGCAGTCTTTGTAGTGCTTTGTACTTCGTACTTTTCACTTTTTCTTGAAGGAATCACATAACTGCTTTGCATATCCATATTTCTGTCTGGAAACGTAGTGTTCCTTAATTCCAAATAATTAATCTCCATTGACAGCTGATATTAACAAGTCTGTAGAAGTGAGGTATCCAATGGATCCAAGTCCTCCTCCTGAAAATTTGTAAAAGCAGCTGACATACAGGTTTTTATTCAAACTAGTTTTCATGCCTTCTTCTCTAATCTGGAAATCTTCTGTCACCATCTCACGTGGGCAGTGGATGGAATGATATTCTTATGACATACTGTGTTCTGGCAGTGTTTTTGGTGCTTGGTGTTGTTCCAATAACTGAGTTTTTGTTGCTAGCAGAAGCAGGTACTTCACCAGAGCACAATGCAGATGTAGTCATTGTGTTACCAGGTTGTTCTTGAGACGAGTTTTTTCTTTCCATTTCACACAGGTGCGAATTCAAACAGTTCCAGCCTCCCATCTCCAGCAGGGAACAGTCTCTGGCTCAAGTAAAGCAGTGTCCACTGTGGTTGTGACAACAGCTCCATCTCCAAAGCAGACTCAGGATCAGCTGTGAACACTGGTTTGAACATGGATCACTTCCTAAGAACTTCCTTGAGCCTGTTGTCATCTTCCATCCAACCAACCACCTGAGGCTGCCTAACCCCAGCCATGGCTTGGAATTGGACTGGGTTCTGCCCTTTCTTCTCCAGGGACAGCACTGCCATGTCTGGGTAGAAATTCCACACAAAAAGCCGTGCTGTATCTGCAAAACAAAATGTTTCAATCCACATGTGTAAATCCAGTTTCTGTGGAATTGATGATTTAAGAAATGTGTTGCTGTTCTTTTTCCATCCAAAGGACTTTGGGCAAATGCAGTTCCTGTGCATTTTCAATTGTAGACAAAGCAGTTATCCTGGATCTTCATTAAGCAGGAGAAGTTGCTTGGAAGGGGTTTATTCAGTGGCTTTTCAAAGTCATGGAGAAGATGACTGCTTTTACTGGAGTCTGGCTGTCACTGCTGTTATCTAGTGACTCAGGATGGTGTCTTTGGCACTGGAGTTATTGTAACTCACATGTGTGTCAGGTTACTGTCAAAGACAGGGCAAAAGTCAAAGTGTTTTTTTTGCTGTGAGTGACCATGGGGGAGAGGAAGATGAGGTACAGAAAGTCACTGTGTGAACAAGTCTGTTAGCAAGTGGGACTGTAGTGGAAAGGAAAAAGTTGATGTTCACAAGAAAGATCCTCTTTTAGTTTTCTACAACATAGAAAGTGTTTTATCAGTGGAAACAAACTGGACCTTGGTTTAAAATGTTGGAATATTTTTTCAAATACACCCAAACTGTTGTCTCTTGGGTTCTGAAGAAATACTTTGACCCGCAACCCTGGCCATTAGTTTTGGTTTTACTTTTGCAGTTTTATCTGTCTATGTAAATATTTTTTAATTTTGCACATACTGGAGATGAATTTGTGACTGTTTTGACATGATCTTGAAGCTGAATGAGATCAAAAGATGTGCTGGACCAGGAGAAGAATAAAAATGTAGAAAGCCTTACATCTCTCTACTATATCCTTTTGGTTCTCTACAGTGTGTTTTGTGTACAATCATTGTCCAGCTTGTCAAGGGCTAATAGCCTGTCCATCTTCTTGATAAGATGGATCTTTTTAACCTGGTCTTTTTTTGTAGGCTAATTTTTTTAAGATGTGGTTTGCTCCAATTTATGTATTATAGAATATAATACATTTAAAGAACCAAATTCTGCAGTTCAGGACTGTTGTGGTTGGAGCTCTGTGTGTGTTACTCTTTTCTGGGCTTCAGGCTGGGGTTGTGGATCTTTCTGTACTGTATCTAAACCACTTCCCTTTTTGAAGGAAAGCAGGTATTTCAGTCAGAAAAGAAGTGACCGGATATAAATACTGAGTTCGCAGGACACATCAGTTCAGCATGTGAAAGCAAGTGCTTGAATTATGGTTCGTGTGCTTCCCAGTTTGGAGTGATTAAGGTTTTCTGTCCTGCTTTGTCATGTTTTGTACATATTTTGCACATTTGTCGATCAGGAGTGAGCAGAAAGATTGTGGTTTGGGAGGGAGGTGAGGACATTCTGAAGTCCTTTTAGTTGTGAAGTAAAAAGACAAAATTAAGCAGGCAACAAGCAATTTCCTTCTATTGCTTATGTGAAAGAGCCTTTAAATTCAAAACATAATCAAGATAATCCTATGTTCTGTTCATAATTAATAAATTTTAATTAACCTACAACCAAGTGCTGAAAGACGGTTACATTGTGAAGACCCTTTAATTTCTGTCAATCCTCATGACTTTCTTGCTGGACACAGGAGGCTTTGGAAGTATTAAGCTTAAGAAATCAAGAAACCTGCATCTAATCCCAGAAGTTTATCGTGTCTCAGGTGGTTGCTGCTGATTTTAAGTCTCTTGCTGTTGATCACCATCCTACTTTTGAGCAACCTTTGCATCCTGGCTGCTTCTCTTAGGTTCCTGCTCTTTTATTTTGAAGTCTGGTTTTTGGGGAAAAGAACATCAGACACCAGATGGGCTTCTAATTTTGAATGGCCATGTGCTGGCTTGGGTAGGAAATGTTTATCCTAGCTTTCAAGAACAAAGTACAGCCTGTTATGATTCAGCTACCACCTGTCTGATGAGCTGCTCCACTCTGGTTGAAAAATAACCCCATAGCTACTGCAAGTCAAGAGCCCTTGTTTTTAATAAGTAACTTTTAACTTCTACACATGAGGCAGAAAGGCAGAGAAGGGCTCCAGTGGTTTTGTGGGGTTTGCTGAGACTGGGGGAGGGTATCTATAAACTAGACTGTGTTCCAGGTGGTGTATGCTCCCACATCCTCTCACTCTGCAGCCTGAAAGCTGTTCTGGATGAGTCCTGCAGTAAGAGCTGCAAGGGCAGCGTACAGGGGAAGAGGGCGTAGAGAAAGTATTTCTACTGACATTACCCATTTTCCACTTGTCCTGCCTGGAACTAAAGGGGCATTCAGCCTGATGAATCTTTGTCATTACCTTTTCTAGTTAAAAAAATAAGTACAGCCTGGTTTTGTCACAGTGAGATGCTCACTAGTTATCAAAGAGCCTTGTTTATCTCCTAAAAGCTGTGGATTAGGAGTTTCTTTCCACCAAGAGAATATTGTGTAAAACCTGCTTAAGAAACTGAGCATGCTACACAAACAGCCACAGGCCATTTAAAACCTTTATAGCCTTTATTTTAACAACTTCTTTGTTTTATTTAAATCGTGGGGGAAATCTGTATTTATATACCTCAGTAGTATGCCCTCATAACCCTGTAAACTCACCTTGAGGTTACCTCAGGTGTTTCTTTCAAAAGAATCATTAATTGGACATGTTTTAACAGTTGATCTTCATTTTCCTAATACCTTTGAAAATCCTGGCATTGTTTTTAGTAAATGCAAAAACCTTGTTACTTGTTAGTCACATTGCAAACCTGAACCACCTCCCAAACGACCCAGTTCTTGTGCCTGTCACAAGTTGGCTACATGGTGCCCAAGCTCAGGACCTTTCTGGCTGGGTGGTGTTCATCCTGTAGGATGACAGTCTGAAATTCAGACTTTGCCCCATAGCCTAAACACTAAACACAGCAGTTTGTTGCAGAACTGTGGGGAAGGGAGAATTTGCTACTGGGTCCATGCTGTAAACTAGCTTTGATAGAAAAATGGTTTAATCCTGCAACTGATTTATCTCAGTCGGAGATTTATTGGACCCTAGTTATGTGGATAGACCAGGTGTGTGTAGATCCAGAGGTGACAGGCTGGAATCATCTTTCTTGTGCTTTGAATTTCTCAATAGATAAATCTGAATTTCTCACCCCAAGACTACATTTGCAGCTGCTGATCCTTCTAGAGAGACAATTCATTTGACCTCCCTCCTGTTCCTGTATGTTGAATCACTCTCTGGATAGAGGCATTTGGTCTTGTGGACTATTAAAGAAATTCTGCATGAGTAGTGCAAATATGAGCTATTGATGATTTCATTTAGGGATGACACAGGTTATGTCAAGTGACCCATTCAATGTGGATTAGTTCATTTGGGCCTGGATTAATCTTGTACATGGCATCCTGCATTGAGGCCTGAAAACTGAAACTCAGAGGTCAGTATTTTAAGAGCAAGTGTTCATCAAACCAATTGGGTGAGCCTTGCACCCATATCTCCTAACATTACTTTTTCTCACTGTCCTCCAGTTTGCACCTGGAGCAGATTAAGTCACCTGCCAAACCCAAGATCCTTGAAGCAGAAACATGCTGGTCCTTCAGAGCTGCAGGACCACGTGATTTTGCAATGACACTTAGAGAAGGTGCCAACCAAATCCCGGAGGAGTATCAGTAAGTGGCTGTGCTGACCCACAGCAAGGCCATCAGGGCCTGGAAAATAGAAGAACAAACCTGCTGGAGGTCACGGTGTTCTCCCTGCATGCTGACACTGCTTGAAGAGTTAACAGGGACCTGCAAGGTGCTAGCATTGTTTGGAACTTGGTAAGTGGCTTTAATGTTTCTATTTGTCACAATTTATGGCAACAGCAGAAAACTTTTCATTTTTGTGCTCGGGGAAGCAATGGCTGCTTAGTATTTACAAGACGTGCATACAAAAATATACTTCTATGTATATAAAAATATGCTTGATTACTCAAAAACAAAAAGGAATTTGCACTGAGGGCTTTTAAATTGCTTAAGCTAAGTACTTGTAAGTCAGTCCGTGGTGAGATTTATTCTTGTGTACTCAGTTATACAGTGAAATTATGGGTATGAGACAGTCACAAGCCCTCGAGTCACTGCAGCTTTATAAATGACTGACCTCCCTTTGGACTCCTTTTGTTTGTGTAAGAAAGTTCTGTCTCACGGCTAGGAATGTCCTGAGTACCATAATGACAAGCAGTAACTTGGTAGGCTGAGCTTTTGCTTCTGTCGGTGCTCCTGTACCTGGCCTCCAACTTAGGATGGCCCCTGAAATGGCTGTGAAGGTGCTGGTGCTGGTGCAAAGGCTGTTATCTGTCCTGTCACTTTTATAAATTGCAACGTCATATGCAGCCTCTCTACCAAAAATCCTAAACATAGCTGGGCTGTTGTTCCAAACTCTGCTAGGAAAGCTGGGAGAAGGGAACATGTTAATGTGCAAAGCTGAGTATTTCCCAAAAAGCCCTAAGTACTTCCTTGGTGGAAAATTAGCACCCTGTTCCTTTGAAGGGCAGCAAGAAAGTTTAGTCTGTTTTCAGGCAATTGTGACCAGGAGAGCCTCCAGTCAAAGGGATGAGTCCTTTGTAATTATAATTACAGAGCTGAATTGGGCTGGTTGATAGGATTTATTGTATTCTTATTTTTCAACTTGTGTTGAGATGAGTCAAAGAGATGTGGGGAGGATGAAAGGGTACAGTTTTCTGCTCACTTAGCAAACCCAGGCAGCCCTTCCAGTGGGAAGGAAACTTGTACTGACTGTGTCTATGCATCTGAATTTTAACGGTTTTGTCAAGAACTGCACAGTTTGCATTAGGACTGGATTTAATCCCTGTCTATCTTTTTCCTGCTTTTTTATGCTCTAAGTCAAGCATCATAGAGAACAACAAGTGGGTGGGAATAGTGGTCCCAGTTCATAGATTCTCCAAGGGAAGTGCTTTCTTTTCTCAGGAGTTGAAAGGAGGTGACGCAGGTTTCCCAGCATTTCCCTGTCACCTGGTGGAAAGAGTCCGAGACCTGTCCTACAACCCTTGGGAGTCAGCAACAAATATTTGAACTTCAGGGAATTGCTTAGTTCACCATCTTTTCATGCAGTGAGAGAGATGTAGTTTGGATATTACAAAAACTCAAAAGACACCTTAATGCTAGAATAGACTGTTGTGAGAGGAGGGGAGTTTCCAGACAAATATTATACCCAGATACGCTGCCTTTGGGGTGGAAGATGGACTAAAGCAGATCTGCAAGCTTGATCCAGCCAGCAGGGAGTTATAGTACCATCTGGAAGAGCACGGATTGATTCTCACCTCTGCCAGACTAAGATTTGGGGGAGAGCTCACAACCTGTTTTCCTGCTTTAGGTGGGCACATCAACAGCAACTGCAGTGTCCAGCACCCTGGGACAGCTGGAACATCCGGCAGTTTGTTGTCTAAAAGATAGCAGGAGCTGGACCATGAAACATTATAAACCCTCTCTATGTACCCACATCCCTGGTCCTGTGCACCAACAAAGTGAGGGAAACAAGGGGAGTTAATGAAAACTTCAAGCTGCATGCTTTGTCTTTAGTTGTAAACACTGACACAAAGTCTGAACTTGTGAAAAATAAGGAGGCAAGGCGCAGGTAAGCTGAGGCAGCGCTGCCTGTTTGCAATAAACCAAAATTAAATGGGCAATTCCAGCGCATTGTCTGCATCTCTCTGCTTTAAGCTAAGTCAAGGCCTCAGTTTACACATTCGCAGCTCGTTTGAAGACAAACTTTACCCGACTTGGAGCCTTGGGCGTGCCCAGTGGTTTCAAAACACACGGTGCCAGAAACCAGGTGATCAGGCCTGTCCACTCTTGCATTTACAGTATGGCTGGTGAACACTGCTGCTGCTGCTGATTCAGAGGTCTAAAGAGGTTCTCTGCTTTCACGAGCCGTTGAAGAGCTCAAGGACACCTGGCTGTCTTTATAGTCCTGGCAGCAAGGTTACATTCTAGTGTTTCCTAGTGCTTTATATTCCTTTGGGAACCCCATGACTGACAGGCGGATGGCACAAGAAGCAGAGGCACGGGAAATTACCCTCCTGGATTTTGGAAGCAAGTCTAGGAGCTGTCTGGAGTGTGCTGGAGGCTGCCCTCCTGCCCATGTCATCTCTGGGATGGAGCAGGGCACTAGACCCCTTAGTTCTGGCCAGCTTTCATGATCTCAGGAGGGCAAAGCTACTTCTGATCTCTGCCAAAATCATGTTTTGGGAGCAGGGCTCTCATTCCTGAGCTCGTGAGTGAAGCATTTGAGATCAAAGGAAAAGTTCCCATCCAAATGACACAGTAATCCTTGAACAGCTTTGGGAAGGGGAGTGCCACTTCCCTGTTCTGCCCCAAAGCAGCATGTGGCCAATTGAGGGCAACTCACTACACTTTTCCAGCTCCCATTCTCCACAGTCAGTAATTATTCCCTTACATTGCAGATGGAGAGGCTGGATCAGCCCAAGGTGACTGTGCCCATCCCCAGCGGTACCCAGCCTCTGCTCTGGGGGCTGCCTGTTCAGCTGGATAGCTGGATGACGTTTTCCTCTCCTCCCACTGAATCAGCCTTTTATTTACTCTTTGGAATGCAAAGTAACAGGACACCCTCTGAGTTTTATCTCTCTCGCAGTCTTTTGTAATGCTTTGGAAGTTGCCAGACCGGATTGAGCTTTGAGATGGGGTGGTTTCGGGGTTGCCTGGCAGGAATCTGGGTGGGAGGGCACTGTCGCTGAAATTTGAATTTGGGAGTCGCGCTAAGAGTACAATCCTTGAGCCACACTACGGGAAGGAAAAGCGTTGGTCCCTGACTGAATCCGGCCCGTCGTCGCTGTTGTGGATGGATGGTGCTCCTTCGCTAGAACTCCTGGCAACTGCCTCCACCAGAAGACTCTGCCCCCGCAGGCAGCCGGCCTTCATTCCTTATGTAAGCAGTTCTTCCCTTCTTTCACTTGCATGGCATTCCCAGGACTGGGAGCTGATGAGGAAGGATCCTGCCTGCCCCGACAGTGTTTGCTGCTCCTGCAGCTGATCCTTGTCTGGGATTCGATCTTAGGGCGATTTAGCTCTTGCAACTCGCACAGATTCTGACCAGGACGGATTTGGTTCTCAGATTTCAGGGCTCGCCTTCCTCCCAAACCTCGGCTCTGCTCTCAATATGCTGTTGTGGCTACACTGAGACAACGAGGGAGGAGGAGGAGGTGACAGCTTTTATTGGATGAACTGGTTCCAGCGGGAGCAAACAGAGGCTTTGTGACTGACTGCTGCCATTGCATGCGGGTGAGTGCCTTGAAATTCATGCTTTATTGGGTTTTCACCATGCCTTGGCTGGGCTCAGCATCTTTCAGTCAGACATGGAAGTTTCTCACCAAAAAAAGCACGTGGCAGACAGGTAGGGAATTGTTATTGTATGTTTTGGGGCTGTACACTGCCCAGGAGGGGACCTGCTCCCACCACGGTGACTTGGTAATGGCTGCAGCACAGCCACGAAGGAAATCCCTGTGCTCCAGCAACAGAGAAACCGGAATCCTGGTATTGAGGCCTCGAACCAGCCGCCTCCCAGCTATATAATATTTACATTTGGCACATGTATTGCTTGCTGGTTTTCCCCACGGTGATTGTGTCCCCTTGTTCAAAGAGGGCTCGTGAATTAATTTGTAAAATGTCAGTGGCTTGAATGGCAGGAAACAGTGAGCATTCACAGCTCTGTGTCGAACCAGGCATTGTGGATCTTCACATTTTGCCCTCATCTTCCACATCCCTGAGCACGGGTGTTTGCCTGGCATCAGCCTGGAGGAGATCACTGGATGCGCCAAACAGGAAGACTGTAGGAGCAGTGGTTCATCTGGGAGCAGCTGCTTTGTACCCAAAATATGCTGTTTCACGGGGGTGTTAAGACAGGCTGCAGCCAGGCAGTAAGGGAGTGGCTGTAAAAACAGCGCTGGGCAGGGCTGGGCATCAGCGGGAGCGCTGAGAGCTCCTGACATCAGCAGCCTGACTAACACGGCACCTTTTCAAGAAGAGTACCTTAAATCCAGGATGCTGCCTCCTGTGCCGTGTTCCGCGGTGGGTGGAATTCTGGCAGCTGCTGAGGGGGTAAGGAAGGCGGTGGTTTATGTGTTTCTACAAGAGCACAGAAGTTACGTTGTGTTTTTCACCACAGCAGGATCAGAGTCCTCTCTCTATATTTTCACCAAAAAAAGCTGCAAAAAGCCTGCGAAACTTCAGCTCCGCAGGAGACAATGTAGAGCAAGGGAAAACAGAGGAGACTCAGCAAGGGATTTTCTGCATGCGATCAGTAACTCTTGTTGTACCAGAACAAGAGTTCTGGGAAATTTTAAGTGTTCAGGTGTTTAAAAAATTCAGTTTCAGGGCTGGATGCAATTGGTGTAAAAAGGTTTGGATCAGCGGTGGGGTGGCCAGTTCAACATTTGATGGGCATATCACATATTCATATGGACTATCACTGTCTCCATGTAAGATGGAGAAAGGAAGAGCCTTTTCGTGAGAAAGTGAGTTTGATCCAGCTATTTTAATCCTGACTTGCTCTTGAATTAAAGAGCAAGTCAGGATTAAACTGAATTCTAGGATTAAACTAAATTAGTCACGATTAAACTAAATTCTCACATTTCTCTTGAATGTGAGAAACCTAAATATTGGAATGTGTGTGTGTATTAATCATCTTTTGAAGAAGGAGTAAATGGTGAAGTAAGACTGAATGCAGCTTTCAGTGTTAAAAATTCTTTCAAACCTGCATTAGAATGTTCTCAGAACCCCAGTTCCTCCCTGTCCTCTCTGTCTAATATTAAACCACACAGTCCCCAGGGGCTGTTGCTATGTGAGCATCCCCTGAGTGCCACATTTGGGTGCACAGGCAGTTTCTACAGCACTGCTGTGTTGTTCACTTTGCGTCCAGTCTCTGTTAGCCAAGAGAAAGCTCATTCCTACAGTGCCGTAGCCTTGCTGAGGGCAGGTTTCAGGCTGGGAAAAGGGAATATTTTGCTTCTGAGTGTACAAAATATTTTTGGGAGCATGAGGCTTGTCCCTGGGGTAAATTGTTCGTGCTGACAGTGCCCCCTTTGCTGCGGGGTTTCATAGCAGGATAATGTTGTCACCTGAGGACGGATGAGACCCTGGATACCCAAAGCTTTTCTTTAGGAACTGAGCATCTCTGCATGCCAGCCAGCCCTCCTACCGATTGCAGGCCGGCTTCTTTTGGTAAAATACAAGATTTTTCTGGTTTCATTTGCTAAAGCGAAGCTTGTGGCTGAAGGATCTCTTGGATGATGCAGAACTGATGCAGGGCTTTTGGGCGCAGCTTTTTGGGCACGGTGTTTTCCCTTATTTCTGTGGAGAGGAGAGGCGGGAGCGGCACAGCACCTGCGGGGTGTTTCCGGCTGCCCGCACCTGCCAGGAGCGCAGGGAGGAGGAGCCGGGCACCGTGCCCAGGCCGGAGCCACCGCGCCGTGGCGGCCTGAGCCGCGCGGCACTGCCCTGGCCATGGAGCGAGGCCCCCCGGCCAACGGTGCCGGCGTGCGGTACAGCACCCAGCTACAGGTGAGAGCACACCTGGGCGCGCTGCCTCGTCCTCTGTTCGCTCTGGTTCCTTCGAGCGTGGTGGGTTCAGTGCTGCTCTANCTTTGCCGAGCTGCCTCGTCCTCTGTTCGCTCTGGTTCCTTCGAGCGTGGTGGGTTCAGTGCTGCTCTAGATCCCTCAGGAAGGGGGAGATTCCAGCTCACCCTCGGGTAAGGTCAGGAGAACCTGTTTGGGGGACGTTGCTGAGCTCAACAGAGCAGAAAAAAAAACAAACCAAAACAAAACAAAAAACAAAAAAACAAAAAAAAAAAAAAAAGCTTTGGGGAAGTGGAGATCACCCATCTGTGCCGGCTTTGGATCTCCTCGGTGTTGGTGCTGCCGTTGCTCCAGGGGTTTTGGTTTCAGCTTAAGCTGAGGGCATTGGGGTTGTGAGTAAAGGTAAACTCCGTGCTAGCGAGCTGTGTGCAGAGCCTGGCTCTGGGCTGTTTAGCAACAGATGCAACTAAACCTGTTCAAGCGTCGTAAAGGCCAATTTTAACCCAGGGCTGTGGGGCTTCATTAATTAACTGCTGTATTATCAGTGTGTTCTAAGACCTGAGCGAGCTTCTTGTGTATATCTTCCTGGCTGAGGGTCAGGCAGGGACGGCTGAGTTTGGGTTTCACCTCCAGAGCCTGTTCTGTGCCACAGAACTGTTCCAAACACAGCATTTTGGGTTAAAGCAAGACAGCAGCATTTCCTACCCTTCCAGGCTGTGTGCTGTCTGTCTCCGAGGCCTGGCTTTAGTAGTTATTATCTCGCAGCAACATAGGAGCTGCTGTTTCTGGCACTGATCAAAAATCTGGCCTGCAGCAAGAAATTTTCCCTTGCCTGCAGTCCCACTGTCCAGTACGTGCCATGACTGGGAGTGGGAAGGAGAGGCTCTTGCTAAAGCAGTTCAGCTCAAGCTCCTTGTCCCTGGCCAGGCTGGAGTGACACTTGTGTGACACGATTTTCCCTGCCTGTCTTGTTCTCCTGGCAGAAGGTAGCTTTGTGCTCTGATTTGTCTTTATGCAGTACTGAGGGCTCTCTTTGCTCAGGTCCCTTCCCTGGTTCTGGATCAGTTTTCCCCCTGTGTCAATTCAAGAGGGGCTGATCTGATCCAGAGCAGCTTCCCAGAAGACAGTACCTGCCCTCCTGGCAGGAAACAACCCAAGGAGTTTGTCACCCATGGACTGTTGTTGGACTTGGCCCCTTATAAACATTAGAGTGGAAGAAATTAGTAGTTTTGCAAAGTCTTGTGTCTCCTCCTGTGCTGGTAAAGGAGCTGCTGTAGTTCTTGGGCTGGGAAGCTGCCGCTCTTCCTTGGAAAGGTGCAGTGTTTCCTTGGGGTAGTGGCTGGCAGGTGAGTTGCTGCTTAGGCCAGTTTGCCTGCTGTTGGTGCCAAAAGCAAACAGGGATAAGGACGACACAATGAGAAAAGGGCTGAGGCTAGACCTTTGCTCAGCAAACAAAAGATTGCTCTGTAAAACCCTTGAGGGAGCAGCAAGAGTGTTTTGAGGGCCTGGCTGTGGAGAAGCTATCTGGGCAAAGGTTCTCCCCTTGCCCGGGGTAGAATGTATCATTTCCATCCAAAGGCCGACAGGGACAGATGGGAAATAATGCCCTGCAATATCCGGGCCATAGGCTGGGACGGGGAGGGAGCAGCCAACAGGCATGGGTTTGGCAGACAGAGACTTTCCTGGTTGGAGGTGCTTGTGTTTTCCTTGCTATTGGCTTCAAACATTGGAGACTCGTGATCCTGATCCACCTCAGAACTGCAGGAATGAGTGAAGTGTCACAAGGATTGTGAAGGTTGAGGTCTGGGGCTCAGCTGCTTTGGTTAAGCTGCTGGAGGCAGTTCTGTTTTCCAGAAAGTTCTGTCTGTACCAGGAGAGACATATGAGTGATTTAAATGAGCTGTTTGTTTGCATCTGTGGCGTGTTTCTCTGCTCCTCTTGGGACATCAGTGTGTTGTAAGGAGGAATTTCATGGCCCATAGGTACACAGATCAGGGCTGTAAGGTACCTTTATTCCCAGCTTCTCCCCAAGAGTTGCTAAGATTTAAGTGTAAAATTCTCTGCTACCACAGAGACATGGAAGTGTGGTAGCTTTTTCTGAGCTGCTGTGATGCAGGACAGAGCTGCACCAATCAGCCTGGATGGGACAGCGAGCCAAGCCTGTGCTGTCTCTGCAAACATTAGCATTAGTTTCTTCTATAATAAACCTAAAGGAATTTGTTTTCTCATATGACTCAGGGTGATCACAAGACAATCTGCTGTAGAGGGTTAAGCTCAAATTTGGTATGTGAAATAGGTGTGTGTGACCTGTATCTTTCACTATTGCACCTGCCCTCTCTGCCTGGAAGATGCACAGTCTGGAGGACTCTGTCCTTGAGCTCTTGCCCCATATTCCCTTTTTAGTTTTTATGTCATCATTTTATAGCTTCATTGCCCTTAATACAGAACTGAAGACAAAAAATAATGCACTGGCAAAGTTTCTTCAGTGCTTTGCTGCCTGTGGTAGGGCAGCACAGCACGAATATGACTCACGTAAATTTCGCTCCCAGGTGTGCTGTTTCCATATATTTCTTATCAAGAGCAAGAAGAGAAGTGAGAAGATGATTCTTATCAGATCTTTTTCCAGAGGAGTTGTTTGGGTTTGCAGCAAGAGTTGGTGCAGGAATTTATTTAAGGATGGTGTAGCTGTACTTGAGCTACTTGGGTGAAGTGAGTTGCACATGCTGTTTACATTTGTTTTACTTTTTCCAATGGGTAACACGCTGTTTTCCCTCATACCAGCACTGCAAAGCTGGTGTTGGCTTTCAACAGGATCCAGGACTTCTTAGCTTTTGAAAATAAAACTTTTCTGGCTCTTTTTGCCACACAAGACCACCCTGTTGGTCTCTTGAGATCTGAACTGGCTTGCTGGCTATGTCCTGAGACCGTGGCCCAGTCGACTGGTTTCATTCCTCTCGTTTCTCATGTGGTATTTCTTTTAGTTTTTATTGAACACCACCCAAGGCAGGTGTGGCTAAAAAAGGGGAGGTGGGAATTGCCTCTTGGATACACAGGCTGGGATCTGCAAGTTGTAATTACCCTCAAGAGTCTAACTATGCAGTCCAATGACTCTGCTTCATCTCTGACCTCCCTATGCCTCCTCCAGCCTAGCATTTTATGGGTTCCTTTTCTTGGTTGTGTACATTGGTGTAAGACAGTGACTTTTTTTGCTGTGAGATTTTATTTGGTTGGACACCTGCTCTTACCTTGTATGATCTGGGCAGCTTTGGCCCTGAGCAGTCCTGTGGCAGACCAGCAGAGTCTGGAGTTGGGAAAGTCAAAGGAAGTAGGTAAATCTCATGTCTGGTGCTGGATGAACAAATTACCTGGTTGTCATAAAGGACAGGTGAAACTAATGGCCAGGAGCCCAGTCCTTCTGTGGGTCATAGTCCTGTGAACAGATGCAGACACTGAGGGAGAGATGGAGGAGCTGTTTTGGAGGACAGTGGAACAGTAAGGGGTTTGGTGCCTGGGACACATCACCATCTGGGAGTGCCAAACAAGGCAGAAACCAGCCTCTATCGGGGATGCTGATTCCAGTGGGACCCCTGCTTGGCACACATCATGCTGGAGAGCTGTATTCCATGGCATATCCTAGCCTTTCCATGTTCCCCCACTGCAGGAGAATCTCTCTGCTTTCCATAAGATCTCCAGGGCAGAGCTGTTTCCCACCACCCCCTTGTGCCAGCTGCATTTCCTGCTGACAGAATTAGTCACTTCTGCATCTGGTTTGTCCAGTTGGACAGAGCACAGTCACTGTCTAAAAATACGTTGTGTTGCTTACAGAAGGAGGAGTGGGAGGTCTGCTCTTCCCAGGACTGAGCTCAGACTCTGTGCAGAGGACCAGGAGATAAATCCACCTGTGTGCACTACTTCTCCAAGTTTCTTTATGGAGTCGGTACTCCAAGGAAAACTGAGGCATGAGAGAACTGGGGCAGTGCCTGTCTGAACCTTTCCCTGGATTGATTTTGCTGCCACAGCTGATGCTGTGACCAGTGTGGGTCACACTCTGTGTGTAGGGAGCCTGGCCACACCAGCAAGGACTGAGTGAGGAGGAGCAGGAGGAAGTAACTGCTGCAGTGACTAAGGCAGAGAGAATATCAAGGGAGGTTTTCTGTTAATAATGTTTATTGGAGCAGTTTCCTTGAGAAGGGTGAGACAGTCAGACCTTGAGTCACTTGGGGCTAGAGACGGTTTCTGGAGGAACCATGGACAAGGTGAGAGCAGTACGTGTTCAGCTCCTCTCTAGTTTACAGCTGCCGTTGTTCAGAGCATGTGAGGGAAATGTGCAGCAGCCATCAACTAAAGGAGATTAACATTGCAGTTGTCTTTTTCTTGATTTAACTGTGACTTTGAGCCTGTCTTGCATGTAATTTTGTCTGGTTTCCATCTAGCTTAGAGGATGGTGACAGGGTATTTTTCCTCCCAAGTGTTGGGCGTGAAGGGGATGTGGAGCACAGGAAGTGAGAGGGGCAGAGGCTGAGCTGCACTCATGGGGCACAGGCAAGTCTGGTCCTCAGGTCAAGTGGGTGGTTTTTGTGCAGAGCGTGGGCAGGGAGGTTTGAGCCTCTTAGAGTTCAGGACATGGGGCCTCATCAGAGACCTTCTGTATGGCCTGATTCATCATTCCAGCAGTGCTTGGGGGAGGCTTCAGATTTTTCACTGGGTATTGGGAAGAGTTTGCAGGAATGGCTACTGCTTACCCAGGCTGTGATGGGTGAGGGCTTCACACAAGTGTTTGTGTTAGCTGAGGAACATTATGGCATCCATAAGGTATGGGAATGGGAGAGGACAAGAGCTGGAATATAACACAGAGGGTGAGAAGGAAGGGAAATGTCTTTGG
This sequence comes from Peucedramus taeniatus, assembly GCA_013400575.1. Classification (NCBI taxonomy): domain Eukaryota; kingdom Metazoa; phylum Chordata; class Aves; order Passeriformes; family Fringillidae; genus Peucedramus; species Peucedramus taeniatus. The sequence goes on along the minus strand of WBNO01026278.1, from coordinate 28,714 downwards.
ATCATGCCTCCTATCTGCTTGTAGTCACAGGCTAACTTCTGGCAAGTGACAGTGTCAGTGGCTGCTTGTGCGCCTCGTACTGGAGGAAAAACAAAAGTAACCTTCCCAGAAGTCCCTGCACTCCTGTCACTTCTCTTGTGTTGGTGATGGCTCAGCTTTAGAGCAAGAACAAAGAGCAAAAGCATGCTGTAAACTCTCACAGGTTTAACATTTTTCATACTTTTTTTTTCCCAAGGAAGGTAGAGAAATTGCCTAAAGAACAGATGGTGAGTTTTCCTGCCTAATTTCCTTGCTTCCAGGAGCAGTGCATGTCCCTGTGTGTGCTGGAGGCAGAGGAGAGCTCTGTTTGCCTTCTGATTTAATCACAGCAATGATTTTCTCCCAGGGAGAGTTTTCTCTCTACAAGGACGCAATCTTTAGCTTAAAGGGGATGTTACAATGCATCAGCCACATTGTTGTGCAGTGCTGTTGTACAGCAGGAGCTCCTGCTTGCTGCTGACCCTTATTTTCTTCTGGCAGTTTGGTGAAAAGGAAGTGTATGAATTCTGCAGGGGGCTGAAGGTCCCTGCAGCTGAAGAGTTTTCTTATGGAAAATTTGTTTTCTTTGCAGTTCTTCCTTGCTGGCTCCAGGAAATCTGGGGAAACTGATAGATCATTTAAGCCCCTGACACTGTCTTCTTGCCATAGGCTCCTGCAGATGTTAATAAAGAATTAAATACTTTGTTTCCTGACAACAGCAGTAACGTCTTGGAAGTCCTGGAAAGGCTCAGCATTGTGAGCAGCCCCGTGGAGGGAGAGAGGATGTGTTTGCAAGTTTTGTGGCCAGTTTCTTCTTACCAGGTTTTGGGGGCTTATTTCATGATTGGAAAACTGGTAGGAGCCAGTTTGGAAGGCAGTGTATCAAACTCCAGGTAGTCTTGACTTTGATTGAAGAATTTCTTGATTTAGGATGTCTCTATGTATTTAAGCTTTATTTTGTGTGTCATCTGTTTCAAAGTTTCCTTGGGTTATATCTTCAAGCTTTTCCTGTATGATCAGAAGCCAAACAGGATTCAGAGCATTCCCCATGAGATTGTCCTCTGCAGCCCTGCTAGGTCCATTTATTTTGGAGGTGGGTGGATCTTGGGGATGGAAACAGTTCTTTCTGTCTAGCCTTAGGCAGTAAAACTAAAAAATGAATGAAGGTTCCTTCCCTGAACCGCCAAAGGATAAACTAGGAGGATTCTGAGAGCTGGTATGAAAACTGGTGGGTTCCTCTGGTCTTGGTGGTCTTCTGGTGTTTGCAGAGGATTAAATTTACAGAGTCCTTGACAAAAACTCAGAGTAAGGTGCCTGCCACTTCCCTTTCTGTTGTGAAGGGCCCTGGGCAAATATCGCAAGGAGGAGAGGCTGCAGTGGGGTTTGGAGAGTGGGAGGAGAGCACAGGCGTTGGGTGAAGAAAAGGGCAATATAAGTGAGAGAATGGTTCCAGTGGGAGCTGGGCTTTCCTGCCAGGCAAGGCTGAGGAAAGATAAGATGAAGAACCTACTGGAAGTTCATTGAGGAAATGCAGTGAAGATGGCTTTTTCTTTATGTCTGTACAGCAGGCTCAGAGATCCATCTGTTAGCAGGATCCCCTTTGCTAGTTGCTTTTTGTAGAATCCCAGAGTGGTTTGGATTGGAAGGGACCTTAAAGCCCATCCAGTCCCACCCCCCTGCCACGGGCAGGGACACCTTCCACTAGACCAGGCTGCTCCAAACCCTGTCCAACCTGGCCTTGGACATTGCCAGGAATAAGGCAGCCACAGCTGCTCTGGGCAACCTGTGGCAAGGCCTCACCACCCTCAGAGGGAAGAATTTCTTTCCAGTATCCCATCTAACCCTGCTATCTTTTCATTTGAAAGCCATTTCCCTGTGTTCTATCAAGCTAAATCCCACTTGTCCATATTTTTCCTGAATTTAGGGGCTTGTGACATTTGCATCAAATTAACCCAAGCTGTTGGAGTAGGTTTGTGTGAGTCCTGGGCTGAGAGAGGACAGGCAGAGTTTGACCCCGTGTTTGTGGAGACAGCGTTACCCTTCTGGAGCACGGGGCATGTGGAAATGCCACGGATTTGTGCAAGTTGGCACTTTGTGCCTTGGTGTCCATGCTGAGGTTCCAGAGCCCAGGAAGCTGCTGAATGCCTGCTAAGGAGAAAATGGGAAGATGGTGAGCAGAAAGGTGAGGGATACTCCTGTTTTGGGCCTTTGCAGCACATGCAGAGCCCTTCCTGCCCAAGGGAGGCACAGATCAGAAGCAGATGTGGTGAGCTCTGCCCACACCACTGACAGTGCTGGGAGGAGAGGTGGTGCCAGGGTAGGTGCAGATCCGGGCCCCCACGATGTCCAACAGTACCAAGGATGCTGTGTGGGATCCTCAGAAAACATCTGAGTCTGCAGCTGTCCAACCCCCACCCCCTGAGTGAGAGGTACAGATACACAAGCGGGGCAAAGATGGAGGAACAGAACAGAACAGATGGCGTGAGAAAGTGAAACCTTGGGGCACCAATGGTTTTACAGCTGATACAGAACTCAGGTTTTACAGCTAATACAGAGCTCGATGCTTCAACATATCTTCCACTTCCTCACCAGCCCATTATGGGGTGGTAATTGTCATTTCTCATTCCTCTCTTCCACGTCTTGTCCCAGGAGCATGGCTGCTCGTGGGTTGTGGGGATGTTTTGTGTGTTCATCTTAGTTTTTTGGTTTATTTCTTTTAACAAGTATTTGTGCTGGATGAGAGCTTCCAAGCAGAAACACAGGAGTGCTGGTGGCTCAGGAGGCAGGACAGAGAGCTGTGAAAATGTAAAGGAAGGAAGTAGCTTGATTTCTTCTTTTAGGGAAATGCTATTTATAGCATGCTGTGCTCCATGAGCTCTGGGTGACACACCTGCACACAGCGAGCACTTTATGGGGGTGAATTTTTCTCTGCAGTTTCATCTGCTGAGGCAGATCTTGGAGCTTGCGGGCTTGCGATCTGCCATGGTCACAGGAGGGTGTGTGGACTTGCCCCTGAGTTTGCTTGAGCTCGTGACCTTATATTAGGCCCAAAAAGGAATTAGGTGTGAGCAGAAAAGCAAAGAAGAAACCTTCAGGGTTTGTCCTGCCATGGCTGTGGAGCTGCCAACACTGAGGTTTGCCCTCAGTGCTGCCGCATTCCTCGTCCCCAAACCTGCTTCAGGCTACTCTGTGGCTGGACCTCCCCAAGCCAGTCTTTGAGAACAGCTTTCCCACTGTCCTGCCTTCCCTCCTCTCCCAGGACATGAACAACCTGGACGAAGGGGTGGAGTTCCTCCCTGCCATGAACTCCAAGAAGATGGAGAAGCGCGGCCCAAAGCGGCAAGTGGTCGTCACTGTCCTGATCATTGTTTTTCTGCTTGTCTCCCTCACCACTGGCCTCCTGTTTTGGCACTTCAAATGTGAGTGTGACGTCTGGTGGGTGGTGACATGTATGGTAACACCCTGGGAATGTATCCATCCACAGGGAAAAGCTTTGTTACCCAGTATTGCTCTCATGTGCCCTCTCAAGCTCTGGAGACACCATTTCCACCTCCCTGCCCCAATTGCTGTCACTGGGGATCTGCTGTGACACCAGTCCCAGCTCTGACTGCCCTTCCTGACCCTGAGCTGTTTCCTTCCAGATAGGAACACACCTGTCCAGAAGGTTTTCAATGGCCACTTGCGGGTTCTGAACTGGGAATTCCTGGATGCCTATGAGAACTCCAGCTCTCCAGAGTTCAGTATGCTGGCCAAGAAGGTGAAGAGCACGGTAAGAGGTTTCTTGCCTCCCTCCTTCTGCAAGCAAGGAATCTTCCTCTTGCCCTATGGCCATGGGGATATGCCATGTATGATTCCTTGGAGCTTTCCCTGCTCGCTGTGTCACACTGGCAGGGAGCAGGGACCTTCTTTGGAGCTGGATCTTGACATCCCAGCTCCAGCCCAGTGCCATGCCATCTCCCAGTGCCATAGGAGCTGCCAGGTCACATCCCAGAATCACTGGATGAGTCAGGGCCAAGAACTGAGGCAGAAGGGTGTCTAAAAGAGGCTGAAGCTGTGGCTGGTCTTGCCTCTTCCCTCAGACTTGGGGATTCACTTTCCTCAGAGAAGAGTGGGTGAGCTAAGTCAGAACAGACTGTGATGGGCAGCACTGTGCTCTTCTGGGGCTCTCAACTCTCCTTCTTTCTTTCTTTCTTTCTTTGGCTCTGCAGATTCCTGCACGCAGGAATGCCAGGTATGTGCCCTGGTTTTCCTTTGCAGGCTTGAAGCTCTGTCTGTCTTTAGCCTTTCCCTTTTCCTCACTTTTAGACATGCTGAGCACCCCTTTTTAACCCTTTCAGGTGGAGGAGATCTACAAGAATCATGCTGATATTGGTCCTTACCACAAAGAGACAGTAATCACTGCCTTCAGGTGAGTGTTTGGCACTGCCTGAACCCCATCTAGGATGCCAGGATATCATAGCAGCCATTTACCCTCCTTCCCAGGATGCTGGGATGGAAACATCACAGTAGTCACCCTGAGTGGCACAGCAAAGGGTGAGCAGTAAAAGGTGACCTGAAAATGCATTTTGTTTTCTGCCAGATGTCTTGGGAAAATAAAGGTGTGGTGCAGTGAACTGCAGTGGGTCGTGCCTGGCAGCATTGAGAGAGACTCCTCAGGCTGGCAGGGGCCTTTGCTGTTTGCTTAACTTGACATTGAAACTCTCCCTTCCCTGTGGCCAGGCTCCAAAACTGGCTCATAAAGTAGTCTGGCCCCTTCTTCTAGTGATATTTGAGTCCTCCCGTGTCTGTCCTTGCCCTCATCCCACAATTACCCTTTCCACAGTGAAGGCAGTGTCATTGCCTACTACTGGTCAGAATTCCTTGTGCCCAAATACCGGGAAGAGAGCCTGGACAGGGCGATGGCTGACAAGCAGAGCCTGGTGCAGAGGTGGAACCCCCGCCTGAGAAACCCCATGCTGAAGGTGGAGTCAGTCATTGCTTTCCGTGAGTATTGGTTCTGCTGCCCCTGGGCCTCTGTGTGGGACCAGGTAGGATATTTCACTGGAAGGAGAAGGTGCTGGTCACAGCCCTCTTATTGGAAAGCCAGCCCTGAGGGTGGTGTAAGGACCTGGATGTCACAGCACAGCTTAATGAGATGTACAGCCTAAAGGGGGCTGCATGGACCTGCTCCCCTTTGCTGTAATGCTCTGTGTTCTCCCCTGAGCCCAAGGAAGAGGGACAAGGACAGTCCGAGGAACAACCTCAGCTTTGTGCCCAGGGATTTCCCATAGCCCAAAGAGTGATGCCAGCTCTGTTTTCTCCTGCAGCTGTGGACCCCAGCATAGCACACTCTGCCCGGGACAGTAAGTACAGTTCTTTTTCCATCTCAAGGGTCTCTTTAGGGTGGTGTTTCTCTTGCAGGATGGGGAAGGGTCTGGAGAGAGGTGCTCTGCATGCAAGGCAGACCTCAGTGTGCTTCTTGGAGCTGGTTTGGGGTTGGACGGACTGTGGCACAGGCCTTGCTGTTATCCAGGAAGAGCCATCTGCCATGGGATAGCCTGCAGGAATTATTCTCTGCATCCCAGGAAAAGGCAGGGCAAGGCCTGTTTGCCTTGTTAACTGTTCCCTACTCTCTGGGCAGACAGCTGCATGTTCTCCCTTCATGCCAAGGAAGGGGAGGTCACCAGTTTCACCACGCCGGGCTTCCCCAACAGCCCATACCCCAACAATGCCCTCTGCTACTGGGCATTGAGGGCAGATGCCAGTTCCAGCATCAGTCTCACATTCAAGACCCTGGAGCTGGAGCCATGCAGAGATGATAGTGACTACATCAAGGTGTACGACTCTCTGAGCCCCGTGGAGCCCCACGCCTTGGTTAGGTGGGTGTTCCTGTATGGCACCAAGTCCAGGGTGATCCTGAGATGTCCTGCTCCTCCCTCTGCTCAGAGCTGAGCTGTGCTGCTCGAGGCTCCCTGTGCAGCAACGCCTTACGGATTCTGTCCTTTGCTTCCTAGGCTTTGTGGGAATTATGCCCCATCCTACAACTTGACCTTCCTGTCCTCCCAGAACGTCATGCTAGTCACATTGGTTACCAACAAGGAGGGGCGATTCCCTGGCTTTAAGGCTGAGTTCTTCCAGCTCCCAAAGATGAAAGGTGAGCAGAGGACTTAGCCTGTTTCCCCATGTCTCCCTGCCTTGGGCAGCTGAACAGGGAGGTGGCTGTGGTCAGTTTGTCAGGGGTGTTTCCAGGGCTGGAGCACCTGGAAGCAGGTCACCTTTTGGCACTTGCCTTGCCTACGGTGTTCTTGGCTGCAGTAAAGATGTCCCCCACGGAGGCAAAAATGAGAATTAGGTTGGATTAGACATGCAGATTGATGTGTACAGGAAGCACCTAATTGATCTCCTGGGTTTTCTCAAGCCTTGGAGCAGAGCTGCTCTCTCCAGAGAGTGACTTAACCTTGTTAGAGACTGTTGCCTCTGCCTCCAATAACAGCCAGCTGAGGATTGAAAAATCTAAATCTCTTATTTCTTATTACCTTCCTGCTTGGTTTTAGCCTGCGGTGGGACCCTGAAGGGAGACAGTGGCACCTTCACAACTCCCTATTACCCAGCACACTACCCCCCGAACATGGACTGTGTCTGGAATATTGAGGTGAGATGGGCCCTCTCTTTCCCTTAACAAGTTTGTCAGATGACCCTGGTCATACAGGACGTGGTGCAAGGGAGCTCACAGCAGCTGGGGCCCAGAGGCTCCAAGTCTGGCATGACTGAGGGAACCTTTAGGAGCTGGAGGCAAAGGCAGAAGAGGTTGCAAGAGGCCTGAACCGCACAGGAGCCCATGAAAAATCCTGTTACTTCACACAAGAAGGATGAGAATGTGGGCTTTGGAACAGGCCAGTTACTGGCTGTTGACCAAAGGTCTGGCTTCCACCCCTCTGTATGCCTGTTATACTGGGGATTCTGGGGCCAGGGTGACTTAGTGACTTCTATGAAGCTGTTCCTTTTCCTGCTGGAAAACTGACTTCCCCTTTTCAGTTATCTTCTGTCCTCCCCCCAAGCACAACCCTCTTCCTGTGAAACTATTCCTTTTTTCTTACTCCAGAAAGCAACATCCCACTGACTGTGCTTCCTTTTGCAGGTTCCCTCTATAAAGAATGTGAAGGTGCGTTTCAACATGTTCTTTGTGTTGGAGCCTGGGATCCCAGTCAGCTCCTGCACCAAAGACTATGTGCAGATCAATGGCACAAGGTGGGTGTTAGGTGGCTTCATTTAGTTATACAGAACCTTGTGCTTTCCTTAATCTGCTGTGGGAACAAGTGTGCTGGTGTGTCAGGGCTGGGAGGAGGCAGGAGGGTGCCCAGGACTACCTCATGATGAGTGGGGAGCCCCACACTTGGTTCTCTGGTGTGCTGCAGCTGAACTGCCTCCCAGATGCTGTGGAGCATCACAGCACACAGCTCATGTGTGGGAAGGCAGGAACATCGGGGCTGGGTTTGCTTGAACGAGCAGCTCTCCATTCTCAGGGCACTCATATCCTGTCATGCATTTCCTGATTCCCCAGCCTGATAAAAGCTGGGCCAAACAGAAAACTTGGTACCTCACATGCAAGTGATTAATCTTGTTTCACAATGTTTTTGACAAGGGAGCTGATTCTGCCTCAGAGAGAGGGTTTCAAAGTCAGCACCTGCCTCTGCAATGCTGTTCATATACATGATCCATCCCACCTGCCCATGGTGAGATGGGATCCTGCATGAGTCCAGTGTATCTGAGATCAGACACATCATGGGGCAGGCAGGGATGTGGAAGAACTTGTTCCCAGTCATTCCTAAAGTCACAAGCCTTTACAACTGGCCCAAACCTTCTGCCAGCAGCAGCAGAATTCAGACCCTGAGGCCCAGCAGTCTGTGCTGGGATCAGACCTGCTCCCTGCTCTCCTGCCCCCTCAGCTACCCAAGTGTGGAGGGAGATCAGGGATAGAAGGAGGTTTTCTTGGTGCTGACCTCCAGCCCTCTGACCCCTCTTTGCTCTCTCCCTGCAGGTACTGTGGGGAGCGCTCCCAGTTTGTGGTGGCCAGTACCACCAACAAAATCGAGCTCTGGTTCCACTCAGACCAGTCCTACACAGACACAGGCTTCTCTGCAGAGTTCCTGTCCTACGACTCCAGTGACCGTGAGTTGAAACCCTGGGGCTGGGGTGGGGAAAGTGATTTCCCTGAGATGTGGAGCTGTCCCTCCTCTGTGTTTACACTGCCCTGTAAACTGGGAAGCAGCCTTTTCTAGGGGGATAGCAGCATGTCCTGCTTTCCTGCAAACCTCCTGGTCTTCCTGCTGTGTTCTGCTGTAAGCAGGCATAGGGAACTCTGCAGAAGGGATGTAGAGGAGACACCAAGAGAGCTCATGTGTGGTTTTGTCCCTTTCTCCCTCTCAGCCTGCCCTGGCAAGTTCACTTGCAATACTGGCCGCTGCATCGACAGGAGCATGCGCTGCGACGGGTGGCTGGACTGCGTGGATGGCAGCGATGAGAGGTCCTGCAGTATGTCCAGCCTTGATTTCTCTTTAGCATGGCATGGGAAAGGCCATGTTGTCCTGGGGTGGTTAGGCTTGTTCTGGGTAATGTGACTCAGTGCTGGCTGGAACCAGCACTGCCGCCTTCCTCCAGGCTGGAGTGAGACTTGGTGTGCAAAATCCCTTCTCAGCATAAGAGCTGTGGGCTCCTGCTAATCCAGCCCTCTCCCAGTGGCATTGCCGTCTCTTTCTAGTTCCTCCCAGCTGTGAATGTGTTTTTCTGTGTAATCCTGCTGGTTGTGGGTTTGGCTGAGCTGAGTGGTGTGGAGCAATACATTTCATTACTCAGCTGGGCAGGCTTTGCAGAGCTCATCTGGAAAACCCATGGGACACACAGGAGTTGCTTCTACGTGCAACAGGTTTTCCTCTTGGATTAGCAGAGCTGTCATATAGTTAATGTTGTTGTCCGGGGTCTGCAGTTTATTAAAGAGGACGGCATGCCCTGGTTTGGGAGGGGCAGTTTTCTAGGGAAGAATGTGCTGCTGGCTCGTGATCCTGGTTTCTCAGATGCTTTCCCACTGCTTGCAGCAATTGCTTTGCTTCAGTATTGCCTCTGGCTGTTCTGCTGTTGTGATGTCAGCTTCAGCCTCCACTGCCTCAGACACAACAGCTCCAAATGGATTTGTTCTCCAGAAAAGTGGAAATAGTGTGATGTACTGAGTGTGTTGTGTATTTATGTACATGTGCATGGTCCTGAGCTGGTTGCTGGGGTTCCTAAGTGCTTGCACACCCACTGGGAGAGCTGCCATGGTGGGTGGGTTGCTGGTGACTCCACAGGTGCCTGTGCAGGCCTCTTCCCTAATTTCTAGCACTGGAACAGCCTTCCCAGGGGAGTCACCATTCCTGGAGGTGTCCAGGGAATGACTGGACATGGCACTCAGTGCTCTGGTCTGGTTGACAAGGTGGTGATTTGTCTCAGGTTGGACTTGATGGTCTTGGAGGTATTTTCCAACCTAAATGATCCTGTGATTCTTACTCTGCTCTTCCAGCCTGTACCGAGCAGCAGTTCAGGTGCCAGAACGGCTGGTGCAAGCCCAAGTTCTGGGTCTGTGACAACGTGAATGACTGCGGAGACAACAGTGATGAGCTACAGTGCAGTGAGTGACTCACCCTGCAGGCACAAAGGGCTGAGGGCTCAAGCAGGCACACAGGGGGCGATGGGGGTGATGGATGCTCGTGGGATGGAGGGAAGTGCTGTGCTGGAAATGAGCAGGCAAAAAAACCCAGGCATGGTGAGTGCTCACCTGGTACAGGTGAATGAGAGCTCAGATGAAAGAAGGACGAGCAGACGTGTAGGAATAGAAAGGGCTGAATAACTGAGTGGTGGTGTGCAGTTTGGAGAAGAGACTGGAGACACAGTATGTTGGAGCTGCAGAGGCTTTACTTGTCTCAGGGAGGGGAGTTGGGCACAGCTGTGTGCTGAGGAGCTGCAGGGGCTTTACTTGTCTCAGGGAGGGGAGTTGGGCACAGCTGTGTGCTGAGGAGCTGCAGGATGCCCAGCCCTCAGGAGCTGCTCTCTGTCCCCAGGCTGTTCAGCTGGCAGCTTCAAATGCGACAATGGGAAGTGTGTCCCCAGCACACAGAAATGTGATGGCAAGGACGACTGTGAGGATGGGAGTGATGAGGGCAGCTGCAACACAGGTGAGGGTCAGATGCAGGGTGACTGCCAGCAAACGCAGCCTCTGATGGAATTCCTTGGGGCTGGGCACCCTCGTGTGTGTGTTTGCACAGGGTGGAAATGTCCTGGTGTTGGGCAGAAGAGGTGGACGTAATGTGACCTCCCCAGAACTGGGGCTAACCCCCGTGCCTCCATCCTGCCTGCAGCAGGCCAGACCACAGTCCCCTGCAAGGAGTATACGTACAAGTGCCGCAGTGGACGTTGCATCAGCAAACAGAACCCTGAGTGCGACGGGGAGCAGGACTGTGAGGACCACTCTGATGAGGACAACTGCAGTGAGTGCCTGAGGAATGGGGGAGACATAGGATTCTGGGCTGGGTCTCTCAGAGAAACACCCCAGTGTGGCAGAGAGAGCCCCTAGGTGTTTCTGTGCAGGAGCCTGATCTGGAAATATCCAAGCCAGGTTCTTTAGTGGCCTGTGGAGTGTCTGTGTTATTCAGGAGGGCTTAGATGGGTAATACAGGGGCTTATCTCCCCTTTACAGAGTTGGCCAGTAAATGTTGTAGCTAATTTAGCATCTGTGCAGAGAACATCAGCCCTTCCTGACATGGGTAAAAGGGTACTTGTGCTGTCAGATGTCCTGGAGGAACAGAGGAGAAGCGTGGGATGGGAACAAGAGAAACCAAGCACCCCTTCTCCTTCTCTGCCCTAGGCTGTGGGCTCCGCTCCTACGTCAGGAAGTCGCGGATCGTCGGTGGGCAGAACTCCGATGTGGGAGAGTGGCCATGGCAGGTCAGCCTGCACGTCAAGGGCCAGGGCCACATCTGTGGGGCCTCGCTGGTGTCAGCAAGCTGGCTGGTGTCTGCAGCACACTGCTTCCTGCCACTGCAAGGCATCAGGTACTGGCCTCACATCCCTATGCTTCCAGCTATTTCACAGAATCACAGAATAAGCTGAGTTGGAAGAAACCCTCAAGGATCACCAAGTACAGCTTCTGGCCCTGCATAGCACCATCCCCAAGAGTCACACCATGTGCCCGAGAGTATCATCCAAATGTTTCTTGAGCTTGGTCAGGCTTGGTGCTGTTGCCACTGCCCTGGGGAGTCTCTTCCAGTACCTGACCAACCTCTGGGGAAAAGAGCCTTTTTTCTGATACCCAACTTAAACCTCCCCTGACACAATTTCAGGCTATTCCCTCTGGTCCTGTCACTGGGCACCATAGAACAGATATCAGAGTCTGCCCCTCTTCTCTCCCTCACATGGGAGTTGTAACTGCAATGATGTCTCCCCTCAGTCTCCTCTTCTCCAGGCTGAACAGACCAAGTGCTCTCAGCTGCTCCTTATATGGTTTCCCCTCAAGGCACTTTACCATCTTCCTTGCCCTTCTTTGGAAGCTAATAGTTTAATATTATTCTTATATTGTTGCAGCCAAAACCACAATATTCCAACACTGGCTCTGAGAGGCATTCCTCAAGGAAACTGTTTAAGGTAGTGAGCACTGCTGTCTCCAAGATGAGGTCTCACCCTGTGTTTCATGGCCCCCATGCAGGTACTCAGACCCCAACCTATGGACAGCCTACCTGGGGCTGACTGACCAAGGTGACCGCAGCGGCCCCAATGTGCAAACCCGCAAAATCAAGCGCATCATCTCCCACCCCTTCTTCAATGACTACACCTACGACTACGATATTGCCGTGCTGGAGCTGCAGAGCCCTGTCACCTTCACGGCTGTTGTCCAGCCCATTTGCCTGCCCGATGCCACCCACAACTTCCCTGTGGGCAAGGACCTGTGGGTGACTGGATGGGGAGCAACTGCAGAAGGAGGTGAGCACTGGCATGTGATTTGGGGCTGCATTGATGTATTTTAAACAGGTTGCCAGGAGAAGCCGTGGCTGCCACATCCCTGGAAACATTCCAGGCCATGCTGGATAGGGCTTGGAGCAACCCAGTCTAGTGGAAGGTGTCCCTACCTGTGGCAGGGTATGAAACAAGACAGGCTTTAGTTCTCTTTGAATTCAAACCATTCTGGGATTCTACAAGTATTGTAGCCAGCCCCCAATGTGGGAATAATTAGCATTGACTCCATGATTTCAGAAGGCTGAACAATTGCTTTATTAAGCTATATTATATTACATACTACACTAATTCTATACTATATCATACTAAACTAAAAGAAAACCCGTGACTCTTTCTGACAGTCCCGACACAGCTTTGACCTAATTGGTTAATCAGTCAAAACAACCATCACCAGTGTCCAATTAAGAAATCCCTTTGGGTAAACAATCTCCGTAACACATTCCACATGTGCCAAACAACAGGAGCAGCAAATAGAGATAAGAATTGTTTTCATTCCCTTCTCTGAGCTTTCTCACTGCCTTCCCTAGGAAAAATCCTGGGAAGGTTGTGCCTCCTGCTCTCTGTGAAGAGAGCTGCAGCCACATACAAGTTATGATTTCTGTGTTTCTTGAGGGAAAAAACGGGGAGGTGCTTAAAAATGTGTATTTTTACTTAAGATGCTCCTCCATCTTGGCAGGCACGGGAGCCTCCATCCTGCAGAAGGCAGAGATCCGGCTCATCAACCAGACTGTGTGTAACCAGCTCCTGACAGACCAGCTGACGCCACGCATGATGTGTGTGGGGATCCTGACCGGTGGTGTGGATGCCTGCCAGGTAAGGCAGCACCTGGATTTAATGCTGGTTATTGGTTATTAGGCAGGGAGACAGGCCTTTGCTCAGCCCTGCTCATTCTGGTACTTTCACTTATATTTACATCTTTAACATAAAAGAAATCTGTGTGAATTCTTCTGGACTCAGCCAATGAACAGATTACAATGGGCACCAGCAGCAAATTGTGTCAATGCATGACTTATGACTCAAAAACTACAGCTCAAAACCACAGGATTTAGACTCCATCTCACCAGACAGGACAAACAGCTGTACTCCAACTTCTGGCTGTTATTCAAAGTCTTAGTTAGCAAGCCAGGCTGCTTGACTGGTATTTTATAGCTCTTTGTTCAGGCACTGTGGCTCTTATTGCCATGCTTAAATATTTGTTTCAGGTATTGGCCAAAAAATTGTAATGAGAGCTGACTTAGATGGGGATTTACTGATTGATTATTTCTTGCTCAGTTTTTGTGATTGACTTTAACTCTGTGCATGAGGGTGATCTATGGGGTTGGTGCTTATGCTCCTGTGTGGTTCTGCACAGGGAGACTCTGGGGGGCCCCTGGTCAGTGTGGAGCCCAGTAGTCGGATGTTCCTGGCCGGCGTGGTGAGCTGGGGCGATGGCTGTGCCCAGAGGAACAAACCTGGGGTGTACAGCCGGCTCACGAGCCTGCGAGACTGGATCCAGGAGCACACGGGCCTCTAGGGATGGATTCCTCTCTGGACACCTCTTGGACAGCACCGGCTGGAGATACTTGGCAGTGCCAGCCATGGCCAGCCTCTACTGTGAACTTCAACCCTCCCTCTACCTCGCTGCAAGCACCTGGGACTCCATGTGCAACCAGAGCTGATGGTTTGTTTAGCCCTTAGTCTGAGAAATCCATGTTTGGAGAAGTTTCCCCTGGGAGGGGGGGGGGGGTAAGCTAGTGCAGCTCCCATGAACAATTTGAATGAGCCATCATTCAAGATTACATATAGTAATAAAGTTTTTTAAAAATAAAATTAAAAAAAAAGACAAACAGTTTGTTTTTAGAGGCAAACTTTATTGGACACGTTCAAAAACAAGGTTTCAGCATATATTCTGTCATGCATTTGTTTTCAAACAGCTGTCCATACCCTTTCTCTGGCGTTCAGCCATAAGGGGGTTGAAGGGAGGTCTTACTATAGTTTGGGGGGGATTCTCTTTGGGATCCCTCCCTTGTCCCACACCATGGTCTCCTTCTGCCCTCTGTCCAACTCTGCTTCTGGCATGGTCAAGTCCAGGACTGGGGGCCTGAAAGAGAGATGTTGGGCTGAAACACCACCACTCACCCTGAGGGAAGCCACGGGCAGAGCTCAAATGCCATCACTCACCCCAAAGAAAGCCATGGGCAGGGCTCTAACACTATCACTCACTGTGAGGGAATCCACAGGCAGAGCTGCTGGCACACGTGGAGACCCAGAGCCATTGGCATCACTGCATTGTGCCATAACATCACACTGAGTTGAGCTGATGCAGCTTCTGCTGAGTCCCAGGTGTCTGGAATCACTGTGAAGAGCACAAGAGCTGCACTGAATTCTTCCTGGAGTGCTCCCCACAAGGACAACACCAGTCAGTTGTGCACACCAGCCTTACACCTGTCTTACTTTTGTAAAGAAAAATGTGACTTGTGAATGTGATGATTTTCTTCCTTTTTCCTCTGTAGTCTGTTCCTGCCACAGCAAAGCACACTCCAGCTTAGTCCCTTCCTCACCTGTAAATACATTGTTTTGTAAAACTCTCAGAACTGAGATGCTGCAATAAACTGGGATATTTTCTAATGCTGTGGCTGTGTGGTTCTTCCTGAGCTTCTATGCAAGTGTTCCTGAAACAGAAACCTGCAGCACAGACCCCCAATGCTAAGGGAGAAGCTGGGCCTCTCCCAGTAAAACTTCACTAGTGAAGTAAAACTTCACTACTGTTATGCACAGCAGCACCACTGTGGTGGAGAGACATGCAGAGTCTGGGGAGAAATCTTCACAAGAAACAGCTGTAAGGGCTCATAGGAGGATGGTTTATGCCTCAGCCCTCCCTGCAGAGATAAGGAACATTCTGAGATCTGTGCTTACACAGTGCTACAGCAACACAAAAGGAAGCATTTACTGTGGTCATTCTCTTGCTCAGGGAGCATCAGCAGCACTTCTGCAGCATTAAGTAAATAAAAATACAAATGTTTTCATTCTAGTGTCCCAGAGTTTGCAGTTAAGCTCCCCAGACACATGGCCCACTAAAAGCTTCCCTAAACGTGAGTTGTTACAGATGATGGTCCCCAGAAGATGCCTGGGATAACAGGATGCAAAAGGATGAAACAGTTAATGAGAAGAGCCGAGCACCTGCACCCAGGGGAACTGCAATTCCATCACCTGAACACCAGATTCAGTGTCTACTCTCTCTCCCTTGTGCCTGCATGCAGTTAGGAGCTCTTGCCACAATCAGCAGGATCATGGCCAAGCAAGAAGAGGGCAGAAGATGATTTTCCAAGTCAAAGTTCAAACCTTGTGCAACCAAATCCACCTAGAAGTGTGTTCAGACAGGTTTTGTTTTACTAAGTACAGTGTCACCTACCACAGCACCTTTCTTCCCACAAAAGCCCCATTCCACAGTCACTTCCCTATGTCTGAGTACAAAGAGAGAAAAAGCCCATGAACTGGCCACCAAAGGTCCACCTTGCCACCAGGCCACCAGGACCATGTGAAACCTCAGTTCCTGCTCCTTCATAAGGATTATGAATGAATAAATAAAAATGCAAGAAATAAAGACAAACCATAGGTCCCTGAGCTCCAAACCCCACTAAATGTCCCTCTTGGCTAAGGGACAAGGACTCCTGAAACAGCACTGCCAGGAAGGAGGTTTGGGAAGGGACAGGCTGCAATTCCCAGATCCCTCTGCTGAAGTCCAGATGAAAGGGAGCCAACAGGAGAAAGCAAGAATGAGTTGGCAGGGAAGGGAAACAAGTGTAAGCAAGATGGAGAACTGAGCCAGGCAGCTCAGAGTAACTGGCCTTGCCTGCAGGGTGCCCAGGTGGGGTTCTGTGGGGGAAGAGCAGTTCTGAATCACCCTGAAAAGTTCCATACCTTAGGAAAAGGTTCAAGGGTTTGCTGAGAGCCACCAGTTCACTTGAGTTTTATTCCCTCATCAGTCTATCAGCAACTCCCTGGATTTCCCCCCTGTGCCTCAGCACTCAGGAAGCAGAAGAAACTCCTTTATTTGTTTCATGTGAAAAGAAACCCCTTGTCAGACCCCAAAAACTGCATTTCATGTTGATGCAGCACATTTCCAACAACTTAGGATTCTGGCAACACAAACCAGCCCCAATTTGTGCTCAGTTCTGGTCGGGGCAAAATACCACTGAACTGGGAATGGGAAACTCGAGAGTCCCATCAAATGATGGCAATGCCAGGGGTTTGTATAATCCAGCAACAGCTCAGGCTTGTCCCCAAGCACAAAACACAAGGGGCTGACATTTTTGTCTCATTGCATCCATCTTTTTAGAAACTGTGAGAAAAGTAAAGATATCAGGGAGCCAAATAAATTCATCAGGGACAACCTCAGCCTGAGAACACAAAGAGCACAAAGAACAGGGTCAGTGAAGAGGGAGCCCAGAGCGTGCACTGGAGTACTTGGGTGGAAGGAAAGGCTGCATTCCCTGAAAGTGAACCCAGGCAAGGCTGCCCAGAGGTCAGCTCCTGAGTGGGAAGAGCTGACTTACAGGAGGCAAGCCATGAAAAAAGCATGTCTGCAGGAGGAATTACAGCTGATGAATCAAAGGAAAACATCCCACATGATTGCTTGGAGAGCCTTTCACACCCCCTAGCTGGGGCAGCCCAGATGCTCCCATGGGTGTAGGCGACAAGTCCAGGCTGGGGGGCTTCCCCTGCACCCTGAGCTGCACAGACCATCCTGCTTCACCCTTCTCTTTTGGATGCCACAGGCTACTCCAGGCAGCTCCACACCCACAGCAGTCTTGGGTGCTTAAAAGGTCCTCTTGGCATCAAAGATGATTGGCTCTCTTCTTGCTTGACTAATCCCCAGTTCCCTTACTCCTGGCATTCTTGGCTGACCCCAAGCATCGATTCTCAATGTGAGTCCCTAGTGCCTCCACTTACAGCAGTAGATCTCCTTAGTGGTCCCAAGACCAGCCCTCACTACCATCCTGGATTGTGTTGTCCTCATATCCATCAGCAGGTCTTGCTCACTCCTGCAGCTGAGCACAGCAAGGTTTAGGGGAGCCCTCACTTCCTTATCCAGCACAGGCCTCCANGTCTCATGCATATTCATTTTACTGATTTCACGTCGCACTTGCAGCTAGTTACACTTGGAGCTATTTTTTTATCAGAAAATACAGAAAGAGCTCCTGGGTGAGCTTGCCCTCTCTCCAGCAATCTCAGCCCTGTCTGGCTCTGTCTGTTTCAAGGTTCTCGGGGCCCCTGTTATCTCAGTCCTTCGGCTGAAGCAGTTTTCGAGCACAGGGTTTTTTGCAAGAATAGGCAGTCTTGAATACAGACTAAATAGCTCTGTTCGCAAGCTACAGACTTAATTCAAAGAGGCACATTTTACGCAAATTCGAAATGAATTTCTACTCTGGAAAATTTCCCCTCTGTCTCAGGGGGGAAACCTCTACAGGCATTTTGGGACCTGTGTTATCTGGAAGACCACAGCCTTTTACACAGACATCTGTGCCTGCTCACCAGTACAGCAGCAGCTCTCACCAGTAACAGTGGCCTGTCCCCTCTACTTATGAGCTCTGAAGAAATCAAGTACATAAAACCCAAAGCAGCTGTACAGTATCCGACATCCCTCACAAAACAGCTGGCTCAGGTTCTCCCTTCCTCCTTCCAAACCATTTTAGGGCTTGCAAGCAAGAAAATGCTTGCAACACATTATCTTTGGACTTTAAATCACCACAGGTGTTATAGCCCACAGTCCCACCCATGCCAGCAGGAGAATCACTTCACATCCTACTATCTGATGCTGATTTCTTTTCCACGCATATTCCCCAGCTTGCTGATGGGGAGATGAGCAGGGGAAAAAAAAGGAAAAGTTAAACCCAGAACAGCAGCCAGAACTGTAAGTGGACTGTCTCCGTAGCATCCTTCAACAGCAATCACCAGGCAAACTCTGCCTCTCAGTTACTCAGACTCTTACCAGGGCTGAAGGCTCACTAGTTGCTAAATGACTCAGCCCTGCTTAGTTTTTCTGCCCAGTGACTCCAGTCTAGATTCTGCTTCTAAACTGGGGCTACACAGCCTGTGAGGGCAGGTCCCCCCAGGCCCAGATCCTCGAGTCACAGGGCAAACCTGCTCCCACCTCCCGAGTGCTGCAGCATCACCCCAATAGTCAGTGGGAAACCTTTTCTCCTCTCCAGCCCTCGGGAGAATCAAGTAGCCACTATTTACAGCCATGACAGCTGCCAGAGTTCCTATAAAACGCCTGGTCAATACATGCCAGCAATTATCTGGTGCAGTTGACAGATAACTTGGCAGAAACCCAAGCCTGAGGGAGCAGAGGGGAGGGTCTACCCAGTTTTGGGAGCACGGACAAAATTGCAGCAAGGGAATTCGAGGGGAGCATGTTTGCAGCAGCTTCCACTCAATGTGGAGCAGACAAACAAACCACTTGCATGATGAAGCCAAGTTTGCACCTAATCCAGCACTTTCCCTCCCAGGGTTCACAGCAAGGGACGGGTGTGACTGTAGCAACTCCTATAAATCAGCAGCGCACTGTCAACCACAGGGAACTTTAAACGCTTGGGCTGAGACGTCTCTTACCATCACTCCACCTGTCAGATGGCTCAGCTGTGCCAAGAGAGCAGTTCTGGCTTTCTCCCAGGAGATGGGAGTCCCTCACTGTACACTAGTGACTCCACAATGTTCAGTAAATTCCTGTTTTCAAGCACACAAAGCTGGTCTCAGGTCCATGTAAAACAGGGGGTTTCTTCCATATAAACAGGGGGTTCTTCCATATAAACAGCGTAAAGAGTTTTCCTCTGACGTTGCACCAAAATACAACCCCATTAGCAAGAAAATAGCAACTGCTCAAGAGAAGCCCAGAGAAACAACTCTGGGACACTGCTAAGTTGTTTGCTTACTTTGAGCATTTTAGTGCTACAAACAACTGCAGGACTGGCAAATACCTCCTCTGGAATCAATTCTTCCTGAATACCTCACCTCAGCAGAGCTCCCCAGTGATCCCCCTGGCAGAACAGCAGGCTACAGACACGGCACTGAGAGATATGAACTAGCAGGAGAGGTTTTGTGACATGTGGAATGGACCAGCAGCCGTATCTTCAGCAGGAAATACAAGGAGCAGGCAGCACTGCTCCTTGGAGCAGCAGCCACCCGGTCTAGAGCTCGTTGGCACAGATCAAGCCTTTCACACCTGTTGCACTTACATCAAGAAGAACGACAGCTTCTTTAGGAATAGACGGAGCTTCCAAAGAGCAAGGAGAAACTGTTGCCTCGGAGACTGCAGTAGGTGCAATGCTGCCAGATTCTGGCAAGTGCCAGCTGTCTGGTCTCACACCACAGCAGGCACTTGCCAGAAGGGTGATCTCACTGAAAAACTCCTCAAGGAAGCAGCAATTCCTCCCTGTGCACACAGAGGTTGGCAGGACGGATGTGTGGTGTGAGGCTATGACGAAGCATCAAGTAACCTCCCTCCGCTTCCCCGGCAGAGGTGCAAGGGCAACACCCTTCCCTGTGCTTGCTCAATCCTTGTTTTCCACCCAAGTCTAAAGAGCCCACTGCTCATTTCAGATAGTCCATGAACCAGCTTCCCAAGCAATTCAACAAAAAAAAAAAACAGAGCTTCCCATCCCACGATGTATCACTGTTGGTGGTTGGGTTTTTTGGTGTTTTTTTTCTTTCCTTTTCTTTCCTTGTTATCTGTGGAATTTTTTCCCACTGAGTTGCTCAGAAGCACTGATGGCTGGGTGCTGAGAGGGAGGGAGAACTCCTCTGGTTTTTGGGAGTTTCTCTCGTGGGGGGGACAGAGATACCTCGAGAATGGGAGGCAGGTAAAAAAGACGGGGCTAGGGGGCAGCCTCTCTCTCTCTCGCTCCTTGGCATCGGAGGAGGATGGCTAGGCTGTCACTTTCCTGCGGGGAGAATTCACCAGCACCGCTGGAGCTCAGTGCTGACCGACCGATCACTATCTGCTCGCGTGCCCTGGGAATCCTGAACTTCGCCTCTCCCAGCCCTGCTGGGAGCCGGGCCGCCGCTGCCCCGCCCCCGCTGTTTTCTTCGGTACTGCTCTGGTTTTCTCCATGCTGTAACCCGCACCCGCCTGCTTTGCCAGCCCATCCCCACAGTTCCAGCCACCGCAAAACTTCTGATACACCTCGCCCACGAGCCCGGGATTTTTGCTCATTCCTGCCGGCTGTGACGGTAACTGCACCAAAGGGGAACGTGCCTTCAGTCCAGAAGAGTGTTGCCGGGCCCCTGGTTCTGTTTGTTGTTAATGCCATAGTTGTTGTTTTGTTTGCCTTGTTATGCATACTAGTAAAGAACTGTTATTCCTATTCCCATATTTTTGCCTGAGACCCCTTTAATTTCAAACTTACAATAATTTGGAGGAAGGGGATTTACATTCTCCATTCCAAGGGAGGCTTCTGCCTTCCTTAGCAGACACCTGTCTTTCAAACTGAGACAATTACCCTACCACAGACCTCTTAACCACTACCAGCAATTTCCATCCTGTCCTAAATATTTCCGAAATTCTTAGGGACATTGGATTTGCTTCTAGTTTTGTCCCCTGCATGGACATACTTTGGAATTTAATTCTCCCTTCTTTTGCTGAGTCATTAAAACCGAAGAGCGCGGACAAAGACTCTCTAACTAGTCTAAGTTAGAAAGTGGTATGTTTATTAAAACCAGCAGCCGGCACGGGAGTCGTCCCCAAGAGGCATGACCGCACTGTACAAGGTTCTTTGTCCTCTATTTATTTCCCAAGATATCACATACCATACATATGCATAACCCCAGCATGTTCCATCCCCACTCTGTATTAAAATGAGGTTATTAGTTCTTCACGCATGCACAGTTCTTCTCTTGAATTGGGTTGGTGGTCTCGAATTGGGTCAGTGGTCTTAAGGGATGAAGTCAGGAACGTCATCATCAGGTTTCTGTGACCCTCTGGCATGATCCAAGGTCCTCTGCTTAGTGATTGATTGACATAAAGCCCAGGTGCTAACCATTGTTCTACTGGTTTCAATATGTTCTTATAATGGTTCACTTACTCCACTTCCTTCTACAAACAAGCTCATAATAGCAAACAATATATCAGCTCTAGCTTAAGCATCTGATAATCATTAACCTGTTGTCTACCTATCTAACTTACATCCTGATCAGGATGAATTGCTTCTAACCCTCAGCTGAAATCTTAATTTTTTGAAATCATGCTTCAGTGCGGGATACATTTGAGAGCATCCAGGGTCTGATCACACTGATCTTTCATGGAAGATGACTTTATCCTGTCATGGCTGATCTATTTTGCAGATGATATTTTAATAATTACTTCAGCATTACAGTCAAGCTACTGGTTATGCAACATTGGCAGCACAGACAGGATAACAGAGAAAGCAATCCTTGGAAAAATCTTCAGCTTTTAAAGAAAAATCAAGCTTCTTGACTCAGTTCTAGGCACAAGCAAAACCTAAAATAAAACCAGCAATTGCCACATCTAGTTGACCATGTAGTTCAATATTTCAGCTAAAAAGGTCATCGATGAAGAAATTCTTATATTTACAAGTTAAAACCTTCCCCTGTCCTTTAAGTCCTAGGACCTCAGTGCTCACATTTGTCAGCCTTCAAGTGACAATGACATTCTCCTTTCAAGCCTTTTTATTCAGAACATGAACCAAAGAAACCCAGAAAGGGTTAAATTAAGTACTCAAGTACTTCATTTGAATAGCATCAACCCCCTGCAGCTTCTTGCTGACCACTCTTCCAGTTCAAGGCTGGAATCAGGGAGCAGAACACATCAGGCAGAGGCTTAGGAAGGCATCTCATGGTGAGCAGTCTGACAGGCTCCCAAGAGAACAATGAAAACCCTATGGTTGAATCACTGGACACTGGAGCTGGTACAGGAAAATTTAGTGGAGGGAACAAGCTTTCTCCCAAAGGGGAGAAATGGAGATTTGGAAAGAGCTGAGGTCATCCCATCTCCAATTTTTGTTGTTCCAGAAGTTTTCAGAGGTGATGGCTTACACAGCACAGAACGGGTAAGGCAGATGACTAACAGTTGCTACCAAACATGCCAGAGTGAGTCAACCCCACCAACACAGCTTATATAACAGCCTTTGGGCCCTAGGCTGCTATGTCTGTGCTGAGGTAGCGTGAGAAACAGCTTCCAACAAAAAAAGCATCATGAGCATCCTCAGGAAAACCCACAGCCCATGGAGCAGCCAGGACAACACAGGACCACAAGGTTACAACAGCCACCTTGGTGGCCTTTAGCCTTGGCTGGTTAAATCTCCAAGCTCAAACACTTCAGACAGAAGTTATTTGACAAGAAATCACACTCCACATAATGAGAGTGTGATGTTTATGTGTTCTCAGGCAAGTTCTTCCAGTTATTTACTAAGTCTGAAACCTCAAAAAAAACCAACCCTAATACTTTAGGAAACTTCCCCATTACCTCCGTACTGCTGGTCAGGTCGTTGTTAGGGAGCCACTTGCTTTAGAAACACCCTTACCTGAGCTGGGATGAGGAAGAAAAGCTAGAAAAAACTCATTCCTTGAGTAATGTCAGCCTTGGTGCTTTCTTTAGGAGATAACTGCTGCTAATGTCTGTAAAAAAACAGACAGATCATTAGTTTCCTCACAAATCCCAGTACACACAAGATAACTTGAACACATGGTTCATCCATTAGAGACCTGCTCTGGTTGCTGCATTCTCCAATGTGCTGGCTGATAAACACAGAGAAAAACCAACCTTCTGAGCCCTTCTGAATGTCTGGAAGGCAGCAACTCTCAATGCATGGACACCTGGCCTGAAGAGAGGCTTGGCAGATGAGGTGGAAGGTCTGTTACTCTTGTCATTGGAGAAGAGAGGCCGCCTGCCTGTTAAAACAAGGTATTTGCAATCATGAAGAATTCTGATTTCAAGAAAATTTACAGCCTGTCCTGGGTTGTAAGATGTGATTTGGGGGTGTGTATTCCATTTGCCATCTGTTAGAGGTGGGGCAGTTATCTTCTGTTAATTGGGCAATTTACTTATCTCTTCCAGAACCAGTCCTCCCTCTAGGGAGATATCTTCTGTTAATGGGCCATTGAGTCTCACTGCATGACTGATAAAATTACATCATTCCATTGTGAGATGCTCTGCCCAGGGGGAGGAGCCAAGCATTCCTACCTTGATAGAATCTGACATTTGGAACACCAGAAGCAGCCTTTTCCCACTGGATTCCCAGAGGAAGACCAGGCCCATCTACACCAGCACTGGATCTCCAGAGGAAAACTACACCCTTCTACAGGATCACTGCTTCAATGGAACCACATCTGTCACTCCAGGAGGATTGCAGCCACCATTTAATTGGACTGCTATCAACACCCTGGCCAACAAGGTGTCAGGTTGTATTCTGACTCTGCCAGTGTTGTTTTGTATTACTACATTTTTTCTTTTATTTTTTATTTTCTTCCCTAATAAAGAACTGTTATTCCTACTCCCATATCTTTGCCTGAGAGCCCCTTTAATTTCAAAATTATAATAATTTGTAGGGAGGGAGTTTACATTTCCCATTTCAGGGGAGGCTTCTGCCTTCCTTAGCAGACACCTGTCTTTTCAAACCAAGACACAGCCTTAGTAAATGAACAGGCTTAGGGCTAATAGTTCAAATAATAGGTTCAAATAGTCAAATACGACAGCCCTGGTCAAGCACATGTAGGAAGAGAGGAGTGGGAACAGATAGCAGAAGATATCAAGTGCCATTCAAAAAACTTCCTATCAGTAATGAAGAAGTTCTTCTATTGGAAGAGATAGGATGGAGCTGAGCTGCAGGCTATGGCATGACCAGAACAACCTTTTCTCATCTGCTTAGTGGGGATACCCTTGGATGGCACACAAAGTATACAAGAAACATAAAATGTTGTCAAAATGCGACAGTCTTCCCAGAACAATTGTAATACCACAACCTGGTGTATGGAACTATGGGATCTTAGGAATGATAATTTACCTGTTGCTTCACTTGAACCCCAAGAGAGATTTTAGGGACATTATCAGCAGAAGGATGCGTATTTTTTAATTATACACTGGGACATGATATGTGGGACTGAATTGGAACAGGAAAGCAAAATGTTACCCCTGATAGTTTCTGAATTAAATAGATTGGCTTGCTTTGTAGCTAAAAGAGTAAATAAAACTTCCTTAATTTTGAGTGCTTCAGCTATAGTTTTAGATAGCATGCAGCATGCTACCTTGCAAAGTCCTGCTGCCACTGATTTTCTTTTGTTAGGTCATGGACATGGTTGTGAAGAGTTTGATGGCATGTGTTGTATGGAGGATTTTCTGGGATAGGTCACTGTCTGGAAGGGTTAGGTTTATCAAGCTGGGACAAGAGCCTCATTCAAACTGGGCTTAATTTTTGTATTATTATTATGTCACTCATTGTACTGTGTTTTTTATCTTATCTGCAAAGGGCCCTGTAGAGGAGGATAAAGAATGCCTTTGTAGTTGAAAAACAAGAAGGTGGATCTGTGATGGCTAACAGCTGGCCTGAAGGCATCACAGACACAAGTAAGTTTGACCTTGACTTAATCAGCATGTACCCATGAAGAAAGGAAGCAAACATCTTTAAAGAAGAAAGCTTTGAGGAGCGGAAAGACAACTGCAGGGAACGGATGCTGGCCAATCTTTGGCAAGCATGTATGCAGGCATCTATTGGACAGTGAACTGGGTGGCAACAAGTTACTAGACAATTGGGATCAAACGTGATTTTTGAAAACCATATAAATATGAGCTGTGAACAATAAAGATTGCTATTGCCGTTTGAACCTTTCAGTGTCATGTCCATCTTTACTACAACATACTTCCTGTGGGAGTCAGGGAGGAAGGCCGACTGCCTTGGGAGACAACGACTATCAAGATAGGGAGAGTCAATGTGGAAAACTCCCATGGTTCTGTGCTTAGTTATGTTAATTCACATCTGTCTGTTAAACCCTGTTCACTCCCCAGTTCCAGAATGTACTATCCTATTTGCTCCCCCATTGGTCCTCCGCTGTTAATCCCTCCTATATGTTCATTCCATTGGTTCAAGCCCTGTCCATTCCCTCCAACTCCTCCCCTGAGCCCCTACCTGATTGGACCCTCTGTGCCCTGATCCCTCCTCCCTTCCCCCTGTTAAATACTCTGGGCTTTCACCTCTGGCCTCCCTCCAGCGTGCGGTTGTGCTCCTGTGCCCGCCCCCCCCCCAGACCCTTCCCCTTTACCTTCCCTGCAATAAACCCTCCTGGAATCAGCTAAGCGGAGAGTCCTCCTGCTTTCTGGGTGAGATCGACATTATACTATCCGGGCTCGGACGAAGGTGGGCTGAGGGAGTCTCCCCGATTTATGCAGGTGCCCTGACAGCACCGGTCTGGGAAAGCCTCGAGGAGGCCACCCGCAACTTCTCCTGTAAAAAATTACACCTCATCCCAATCCCCCAGACACAGCTCTCATTCACCCTTCTACCCACATATCCATGCCAGAAATCCAGGACTTTAACATGAAAGGGTTATCACATCATCTTTCACCATATGCCTTTTTCACCATCTCAATCCAACTTGCTGCAGATGAGTTCGCTCCAGTTTCACTCCAATCTCACCCTACCTGTTAAAGTAAAAACAAATCAAGCCAGCTCTGGACCCAGAAGGACAGGAGAGCAAACAGCAAATCCACTGCAGGTAAAGCTGGAATGGAACCAGAGAGTCCAAAATGAGGGGCGCTAAATGGCTTATCTTTATGTGTTTTCAGAACAATGTTTCCAATATTGCAACATGGTTATTTGGGCCTAGATTAGTCACAGCACAGCAAGACCTTACCACTGAGTCATAATGGCAAGTGTGGCTACAAGTCACCCAAGGGGTGAGTGGGCAAGAAGGGAAAGAGAGTGATGTCCTAACTGCCAATGAGATGACACCCTTTGATATTAAACAGATAGTGAAGCTGCTTTGTGCCCCAGTTCAATATATGATGTTCGAGTCCACCTGGCGGTGATATGCAGATGATCAAGGGCTGCGCAATCTAGAAGTACTGCAGCAAGATCCACGCTTTGGGGCTGGAGTGTCTCATCTCATGGGACTGCATGCCATTGACAACCCACAGCTGCAGGTGCGTTCGCATCCTTTAATTTTAGTGCAAGCAAGAGACTTGGGAATGCAGGCCCTGCTTAAGGTGATAACACCAACCCAGAGGTATTCCACAATCAAACAGGGTTTCAATGAGCCGTACCTCCAGTTTATAGAACGATTATGAGATGCCATGGAAAAACAAATAGTAAACAATGACACAAGATATCAATATTGCAATTGGCTCGAGATAATGCAAATAAAGACTGCAAAAGGGCTATTGATTTGTTACCAAAAGAAAATCCATTCTTAAATGAACTAATTGATGCATGTGCTAAAGTTAGGACAGAATCACATAGTATGGCTTTGTTAGCTGATTCTTTTAAGTTAATATGCCAGTGTTATGGTTGTGGGTAACAAGGTCATGTGAAAGCAAACTTTCCCTATAAGTCTAACCCACAGGTGACATATCAAAAGCAGAGAATTGGAACTATAGCAGGAAGCTGTAACCAATGTGGGAAGCCCAGTCATCTGCCCAAGCAGTGCAGGTCCAAGTTTCATCTTAATGGACAGCTTCTCAATGAGCAGGGAAACGGGAGCAGGAGCGCAATAGGGAAGCACATGCAGACACAAGCATCTTCCTGTCCCCCAGTGTGAGCCTATGCAACCAGCTCACCAGAAGAACAAGAAAGGCTGCAGGTATGGATGTTTCCTTAACTATCACAATAATCATAAGCTCATTGCAGGCGCATAAAGTTCCTCTCGAGGCCTGTGGACCTATAGGGAGGGGATTAAGTGCTCTGTTGTTAGGAAGATCAAATGCAATATTACAAGGTATTTTTTTTCACCTTGGTGTTATAGACGCTGATTACACAGGGCAGATATGTGCCATGGTGTCAGCATCTACCTCCTGTGACTATCCCAGCTAAAACTCGTATCGCCCAGCTTACGCCTTTCAAGTCTTGTGTTCCCAAAACAAGGACATGAGGAGACCAAGGCTTTGGATCAACTGGAGAACCTCAGGTGTATTGGACTCAGGTCATCTTTGACCAAATATGGTTTGTACACTTAACTCAGGCAAGTGAGTAACTTTGTACACTTGCCTTGGGCAAGTACATCTCACATAAAGGTCAGAGATATGGTAGATACTGGAGTAGATGTTACCATCATTTCTGCAGACAGATGGCCTCAATCGTGGCCTACCACGACCGTAGGATCTGTTGTTGCTGGCCTTGGAGGTACCACACAGAGTCATCTGAGCAGCAAATGCGTGCTGGTTATGAATCCTGAAGGTCAGACAGCCACTACACATCTCTATGTTACTGCTGCACCACTTAACTTATAGGGAGCAGATATCTTATCAGCATGAGAGTCTGGGTAGGAACAGATTTTTAACTGGGGCCACTGTACTAAGGGGCGTAAAGCAGCCTACACTGGCTCTGAAGTGGCTTACTGAGCGACCTGTGTGGGTTCAATGGTGGCCCCTTGAAAAAGAAAAATTAAACACCCTTAAACTTCTGGTTCAGGAACAATTGGCTCAAAGTCACATCAAGCCTTCGACAAGCCCATGGAACACCCCTGTATTTGTAATCAAAAAGAAACCAGGTAAATGGATGTTACTCCATGATTAAAAAAAAATATTGCTGTTATGGAGAGTATGGGTGCTTTACAGCCTGGAATGCCATCACCAGCTATGATACATTTTAATTTTACCTGGAACATTTTAATTGTTGATTTGTAAGATTGTTTTTCCACCATTCCCTTATACCCAGATGATACCCCAAAGTTTGCTTTTAGTGCCTTCCATCAATCATGCAGCACCAGTTGAATGATACTAATGGAAAGTGCTGCCATAATAGGGCATGAAAAATAGCCCCACAATTTGCCAGTGGTATGTTTGGACAGGGACTCTAAATAGAGA
This sequence comes from Peucedramus taeniatus, assembly GCA_013400575.1. Taxonomy (NCBI): domain Eukaryota; kingdom Metazoa; phylum Chordata; class Aves; order Passeriformes; family Fringillidae; genus Peucedramus; species Peucedramus taeniatus. The sequence continues at coordinate 669 of WBNO01026278.1, read as the reverse complement.
ACAGTTTCCAGGGGCATAGTGTTGTCACTATATGGATGACATCTTAATAGTAACCCCAACCAAAGAAGGCCTTTTACAAATTCAGCCAGAACTGATGTGAGAACTGCAAGAATTTGGTTTACAAATTGCACCAGAAAAGGTACAACAACAACCACCATGGAAACACCTGGGAGTTAAAATATTAGACCAGACCATAAAACCACAAACAATTCAATTCTCAACCAAAATTCAGACTTTAAATGATGCAGAGAAGCTTTTGGGTATGGCCTTATCTAGGATTAACCACCTCACAATTAGCACCCTTGTTTAACATCCTTAAAGGTCACCCTGAACTAACCTTCCCTAGGAAATTGACACTAGAGGCAAAAACTGCACTGGAAACAGTAGAGTGGGCCATAACAAACAGACAGGTGTACCAGATATGTCCTGAAGTTTGTGTTAGTTATTGTTGATCTACATCCCACAGGTATCATTGATCATTGAGACACTCAGTGGTCCGACCGACTACACATTTTAGAATGGGTCTTTTAACCTTACCAGCCTAAAAAGACATCACCTTCTGTCTTTGAATTGATTGCACAATTAATCATCAAATGTCATAAAAGACACAGTTAAAAGATCCTGCAAGAATCATTGTACCTGTTCAACAGGAATATTTTGAATGGTGCT
>WBNO01026277.1:0-11826 GCA_013400575.1 Peucedramus taeniatus | reverse complement strand
AAAATAAATTATTTATCATAGTGCTAAGAAATCCCAAACCTCCAGTGCTATCTGGGCTTTATAAATATGATAATATTTTAAAACTGGCATTAGAAAGCCTATGTAGTTTCAGTTCTTTTGTGCATATCAGTCTAAGTTAAATAATTTCAAAATGCTAATTTTGAGCTGAAGGACAAGCAAACAACAAAATTCACTCTGCTATTCTTACCAGACCTCACATCTATCCAATAAAATGTAATTTGATATTCCAAGAAGCAGATCTTCAAAATGGTGCATAGGGAGCTACACAAACAAATCTCTTTAATGTAAATGTGACTTGAGCACATAACCTCCTAAGAGGGATTTATAAAAGGTACCCCTCATCATCTCTAAATGTATTTGAGTCAAAAGGCAGTCCGGGAAGAATAGACATACTTTTTTGTTATGTTAAATAAAAACAGTAGCTCTAGCAGGCTTTTTTGAGCCACTAATATACAAAAATGAGAGAAAAACATAGAATGAGGGAAGGAAGCGGCTATTTTGTGTGTATAAGGAAAGATGTTTTATAAACCTCCAATAAAGTAATGACCTGCAAAAACTCAGTCTTGAAAATATCTTTTATTATTATAAGATAACATGAGCTTGGACTGTACTTTTTTTCTGTATATGAAAAAATTAAAATTTTTAAATTATGTATTGTCAGTTTTATATAAATGTTACTTAAAATACAGATGTGACATGCTTAGAGCAGGTTAGTCTGATTATATTCTGTACATTTCAGGATGGAGAAGATCATCTTACTCATAGACAGTCCAATACTTTTGAAAGTCAACATCTGCTATTGAAGATTGAGAACAGCATACTCTTGTTGTGGCTTCTGTTCCAGGACATTGTTTATAAATAAACAAATTAAATAATAAGGCTTATTGGTGATTAGGGTGAAGAATTCATTCCATATTGAAAAAAATAGATTTTAGAAAAGTATTTCAAAATAAATGACATTCAGGAATGATAAATACTCAAATTAGACTATAGAATGTTATAATAAAGGTGTAGATAGCAAAAATGAAAAGAAAGAAAACCCAAAATCCATCACACACGTGACTTGTGCAGACTAGTGAAGTGAAACATAATTAAAAACTGGAAGAACATGACTGCTTATGGTAGTTGAGTGGAGAAAAAATGGATATTATTTTTATTTTAGTGAAGTTTCCAACACAGTCTCCTAAAACAACCTTCCAGACAACCTGATGAAGTATAGATTAGCTAAGCAGACAGTGAAGCAGATTGAAAACTGTCTCAAATGCCAGGCTTAAGTAACAGTGACGAGCACCATGAAGTCCAGTTTGGGGCCAGTCAGAAACTCTACCACAGGGTTCAATACTGGTACCAGTAATGTTCAGTATATTCATCAGTGACCTGCTTGATGGGACAGGGCATAAATAGCAAGTTCTCAGAGGATACAGAGCTAAGAAGAGTGGCTGATACATCAGAAGGTTGTGTTCAGTTCTTAGGGTCCTCAACAGGGCTGAGAGGAAATTTATGAATTCGACAAAAGAAAATGCAGTCCTGCACTTGGGAGGAACAGCTCCATGCTCTAGTATATGTCCAGAGCAAAACAGCTGGAAAACAGCATTACAGAAAGGCCTGGGGGTCCTGGAGAGAACACCAGCTTGGCCTTGAACCAGTAATGTGCTCTTGCAGCAAAGAATAGTAGCTATTGGTTTAGTGAATACTGCCTGCAGGTCGAGGGAGATGATCTGTCCCCCCTGCTGAGTTCTGTTGAAACTGCCTGGTTTTGGGATGTCTCAGTTTTGAGTTCAGGTGCATTGTGTAGGAGAGGGGCAGTGGGAGAATCCAGCCAATATATACAAATGCATTATTGGGGAAGCAAAGAAAAAGGAGGTGCTTCTTCTTGGTGGTGTCTAGTGAAAAGAACAAGAGAAAATAGGCTGCCACATGTTGAAATACTATCAGTTTAAGACTATCACAGTGGTGTGTGACCCATATGAACTTCTGCTTTATGCATTTAAGATTTCTAAGAGAAAAACACTGATTGCAGGCCAGGGATTGATGGCCTAATCTGTCTGACATTTCAGCAGGGCAGGTAACTTAAACAGGAGGAGGCTTAACTTGCCATTAAACTTGGTAAGGGGAAAAAGGAAGTAATAGGGGAAGGAAGAGAAGGAATACCTTTGTTTCTTATGGATGTAAGAGAAAACTAATGAGAAATATCAAGCCTCGAGCTTACAAAGCCACTATGCACTGACATTGTCATGAAAAATGAGATGAAGTTACTTGCAATGAAACAAACAAAAAATATCAACTCATGTACTCAGTCTGAGAAGACGCTACAAGTAATGCACGTAATTTTAGCAAGGATGTAATACTATGTGTGGAGCAGTGAAGGAAGGGACTTTGTGAACTGCTTTTTCTTAAGTTACTGTCATAGGGTAAATACTTGATTAAAAAGATAGCAAAGAAGAAACATTTTTGCATATCCGGACTAGGAATTGCAGAATGGTATGTTTGCTTCTGGATCATTTTCATGTTGTTAAGTCTTACTCTTTCCAAGCACATGCTGTTAATTCATGTGTATATCCATGCACATCTTATTGAGTTCATGTTCAGTACTGAAAAATTGTTTTTATTTAGGCTACACCCTTTTCTTCACTAGCACACATTTATGCTGTGGGCATCCCTGAACAGGAACGATGGTTTTCCCCCCCTTAAAATCCTAGATGTTAAATCCATTACACAATCTTACCAGATTAAGATGGAGACAATAACAGTGAGTCAGTCCACGGAGAAAAAATGTAGTTGTAGCTTGCACTGGAACAAATAGATGAATACCAAGCCCTGATATTTTCTCTGAAAAAATTGAGATAATGTCACAGATAATTTGGAAAAACTTTCATCAACTCCAGTATTACTTTTTTAAATTAATTGGTGGCAGCTGTAATAAATTATTGCATGTCAGCTGAATTTTACATAGTCTAATTGGAAAACTGTTTTAAATGTGACTCATCTCCAAAATAAGAGGTTGCATTCACTATACCAAAGCATAAATATCAGCTGGCCTAGAATTTAATATAATCATATTAAAATAAAGTTTCTCAATGGATGAGATAAAGTGAATGATGACGTCTTTATCTATCAGAAATATATGCTCTTATTTAAGTTATCTGCAGTCTGGTAGAATAGTTTGAAATATCAAGCAGACTAATGAAATAAGACTGTGAAGATCAAGAATGAAATAAATATGTATCTAAAATTTCTGTGCTTCATTGTTCCTGTGATTGGATTTTCTCATTTGAAATGTCAGGAGATAAAACCATTTTCCTTATTTAGAATGTGTACCACTTAATTAAAGTTATATTGTATTGTAGATCAAAACCCACCACTATTTCATTTCTAGAAATTTTATTTGGATTATAAGCAAGATAGAAAAGAAAATATTGCAACTTTCTTTCTGGTTTAATGAACTGTCTTCCTGAAAGTCTCAGTCTTACTTTTAACTGAAAAGTAGCAAACGTAGAATAAATTGTCAGCAAAGAATATGCATAGACTGATATACCTATGTTTGAATCCCTGAATATATTAAAAATTACAGTTTGAAAGCATTCAAAGTTGTATTTCTGAATATGTGCAAGTTAATTCTGAATTAATTTTAAAATAATAGTTTCAATTTTATTCAACTGAAACTGAAAGCAGTACTTACATTCATTTGTTAAGCTATCATGTGTGAGGCACCATCTGCCACAGAAAAAGTGGAGATTTACTCAAACCTTCAGTGTTCGATTTGTCAGCCAGCATCCCAGAAAAGCTGAGACCCTTTTGCCCAACCATGGGTGTCCATGATATGTCATTATCCCATTATGGGGACCCTTCACTGAGCAGTTCACTACATCAGAGGACGGTTTTCAGGGTGACTTTTTCAGGGTCACATGCCAAACAGAGAAATCCCCTCCTGGGTCTCCACACCTTTGCACACTCCAGGGACTGCCAGCACCCTTGATGGACTCACATGAGCCATTTACAGAATAAGAATCTTTATTAATAGAGTTGTAACAGATTAAGGTTTGAAGATGTGTTTGTGTGGAGCATGAATGACTTTAGTCATACATCACACTCACGGAGGGGTGGCTGTTCCTAGGGGTGGCTATCTCAGCATGGTACCTGCGATAACCTTGGGATGGGCTCACGTGTCAGCCCAAGGAGAATCATTTCACCAGAGCTGCTGATTCAAGAGGAGAACATGTTCCTTTATCTCCCTTGGTTTTCAGCTGCTATGTGGCTTATGAGCTAAAAAGTACCACCAAGCTCCCTCTGCACGAGTTTCAACAGAGCCTGCCCACAGTGTCTCCACTCTGTTCCACCCTCCATTTGGTACCATTTAGATCTTATTGTGTATGGGAGGCTGGGTTGCTGATCCTGCTCCATCCAGGAAGTAGCAACCGTATTTTTTCCCATAGCTTCTGTACCATTATCTTTTTACCATCAGTCATCTTCCCACACAACCATAAATGTATCATTTTATCATATTGATTATTACCATTTATCTAATTGACTGATGAGAGAATACCATATAGTAATGACTTCAGAGGCTGATGGGATTTATTATACAGCATAAAAATATTCTAGACAAGATTGAGTAGCTTATTTTTCTAATTTAGAGGGTGGTTAGAGGTATTGCCTTGGAAAAATATTTTTAGTACTCTGTTGCTCGTGTTTTAGATCAGCTATAGCAGAATTGTTTTCAGGAGACTTACTGCAAGGAGGAAACCTTTACTTTTGTTTTCTGAAAAAAGAATATTACACACTGGATAATATCCAGTAGCTGCACTAAGCTACCAAACCGAGCATTCTTCCATTTCTTGAAATTTGTATTTACTCACTGGAAAATATAATGATATAAATCCTGAAAGAGCCTTTGTCTGTTGCTTCATAAAAAGCCATTTTTTCATGAAGACAAAGAGTACACCCAATTGCAGTGCTCCTGCAGACAATGAGATTATTATTTTCTTTGACATATGTGAAAATCAGAAACTATTTCTTTAGACTACTGAGCCAAAGGAGGGAACCAGAAGATTCAAACTTCAACAAGTTGGCCAGTATCAGGGACAAGCAGTCATTTATTCACCAAGACTATCCAAAAAACTTTACAGGGTTTATATACATTGCTACTCAAAGGTTTCCCATAGCCCCCCTTCCTGTTGTCAAGTTCCAATTTTTAATCTCATTGTTTCAGCTACTACTAAACATTTAATCCATCTCTAGTTAAAGGCTAACTCAAAGCTCAGATTGTTTAACAATACTATATTAATTTAAATTTCTTAGGTGAGCAATTCACTAATAAGTTCTGGAGGTGGACTACATTTATTAAAACTTTTGGAGTGTATGAGTTTGGAGCTACTCCCTAGTTTTTCTATCTTGTTCTATTAGAACAAAGTTATCTATTAACTAGAACTAAGAGAAGAGAAAACAACAAGATTATAAAAGCTAAAATAGCAAAATGACAGAAACATAAATTTCTTAACTAATTAAAATTTTAAAAATTCAAGATAATTAATTTTTTGGCTAAATACTATATGCAGCTTTTTCACTACCTGTTTTTGGGTTGTTTCACTGCTTGTTTTTGGTAATATTAGTAAAGGATTTTCCTAAATCATATTTATTAAAGGATCTTGCTTCTACCATAAAAAAAAAAAAATTTGGCTTTTTCAGGTGTTTTTCCTTTTATTTTCTTATGTCAAATAACTGGAATAAAACCAGTAATTCAAATAGTACTAATTTAGATTAAGATTTGTTACTTTTTCTAACAAAATAGTATTTTGCATTAAATCACAAATTTAAAGACAAAATCATGGGAAAATTCTAAATGTGAGCTGTTAGTCAGAAATTCGTGATTCAAAGATTTGTATTTGACAAGTCTATACAATGCTGTCTATGAATGTTTTAATCTGCAGTTTCATATTTAAAATACATGCATTTTCCAAATGCACTTATGAATATGTAGAATTACGACCTTAAGCTGTGAGTGTTCCATTAACTCTTTTTGTTGTGTCTTTCATGTTGTTTCATATAGATTTATGCCTTCAATATAGAAAAGAAGTACCAGAAAAAAACTAAGGCATTTCCTATTGTTTCTAAATTGTTTATTTTAAAGCTACCTTTAAAAAAGACCAAATATGCTCCGTGTATTTATTACTATTTAAAAATCCAAAAGTCATGACAAGAGAAGTCTGAAAATCTAACTTATGACTCTTTAAGAGGATGGAATTTATTGTTTCTTATATTCATTTTATGAATTTCAGTATAAACTGGGACACAATTAAGATATAAATAAATTATTTCATGTATGCAGCCATATATTTCTTATACTTTAATACATTTTCTTTGCAATCAGTATATTTATTATCTTTTTTCTTTGTTAAATATAAGAAGCTTGTTCTTATAGCAAATTCAGAAAGCAATATGGTGTATAAAAATGTTGTCATTAATCATCTTTTTTTAGCAGTCACTTTAAAGATTTTATTCCAATTTGATAAACAAAATTACTTTATACCTATGAATTCATTCCATATTCATTTTTGAAGATGAGGCACTGTTTCATCCTCTGTCTCATGTCCTTTTGCTCTTTCTCAGATTCCATTCCATACATCCATCAAAGATTTTCTTCCTCTGGTAGGTTGCCTTGGCTGGCTACCAAACCCCTAAGAAGTTTCCCTCTCACTTGCCTCTTTCACAGGACAAGACGAGAAAATAGGATGAAAAAACTTCCAGACTGGGAAAAGGACAGGGAGCTTGTTTGCCAATTACCATCACAGGCAAAACAAATTTGACTTAGGTCAATTTTTATTTATTCCCAGTTAGAGGTAGAGTAGAACGGTGAGAAAGAGAGACAAAGCCAAAAATGTGTTTCCCCCCAACCCCCAAGTTTTCTTTGCATCCAGTTATTAGAGTTTACTAAACTGTATTTTATTGAATTTATGTTTTGGAGTAGCTACTCAAGTATTTGGATTTTTATTATGAATATAAAAAGTCATAGGATGCTTGCATTGGGATCTAGATGTTCTTGATCACCAGGCTGTACTGCCATTTTTTTTTAATCTTTTTATATTTAATAATTTATTTAAAGGTCACATGGTTTCAACAATAGAGGACATTGTGCAAGAATCATAGCCTAAATAAGATTTTCCTGAAATCGCATGTATTTTAGGTCTTGCCAAAAAGAATATTCTTTGATCTTCTCTTTTATGACTTTCTCGCTGTAGTTTACTTAACTGAACTCTAAAAAAAGTTTGAAGTCGAAATTCCCCATGGAACCTGAAAAGGGTGAGTGCTTTGCTGTATTTTTAATTGCTGAAACAGTTGATTACAAGTCTCACAAGTGCTTTCTGCTGCATAGACAGCTCCTGTACACTAATTCTGCTCTTCTGTCCCAGCCCACTAGGCAATATCTCTGTTTAATTGAAGAGTGCCATATGAGGTCTTCCTAAATCCTTTGATCACAATATAGAGAAATGTAATACTAAATGTAGTAAGACGGTAATAATGCACAAAGAGTACATAGAAAATGCAACTTGGTGTATAATGATGAAAGCAATATGCAATGTTAAGTAATACACAATTAAAATGATGATACATTGCACTATGTATATTTTATGAGTTGTGTGTAAATTATGCATAATCTACAGGTGTGTACTCTTTAATTTTCTCCTTTTTCCAAGTAAGTAGATGAAATGCTTGCATAGTCACGTTTTCACCCTTCTGTCTGTAGAGAGCTAAAGAAAGTTTGTCCTCTGCCCCCATTCTCTGACACTCTCTCACAATTATATAATGTTACTCAACCGTATTACAATATTGCACACAGAAGTTTTCTTTTGAGTGAAGACAAATAATAGGAAAAAACATTCCTGACATTAACTTCTCACACTGCCTAGTGATCCTCTGCAAGCAGGTTTGGTACTACAGTGATGAGAATGGTATAAATAGTTACACATAATGTCTGTGAGCATATTGTGACTCAGTGCTGAGAAGTTCACTGAGGTGGACTTTACATAATGTATAACTAAGAGTTTTCAGATCAGTGTGACTGCATGATCCTTCCACACTCCAGCGAGACAGGGGTTAAATCTGCCTAAATAGATAAGCCACTAAAAAATGTTGCCAGTGTTTCAATGTCTTTTGTGTCTTTAATAATGCTTGTACCACCAGGCACCTGAGTATATGCATGGTTTTTTGTTCAAAAGTGTGTGTAAGGATTCAGGTTGCATTTGGACAGAACTACACCATGCATTATTTATGTTGACCTCAGGTTTGTGTCTAATTTATAGAATTGCTTAAGCATGTCAGTCTTTCTAAATGATAGAGTTAGATAAAGCATTATTTGCTTTATATCAAGAAAACAAATTCTCCTGGAGATGAAAATAGCAGCATGAATCAAAAAGAAGAGGGTAAGAATTGTGATTATAGGCTTCTGGACTCTAATTTATCCTACTTCAGGACCCTATTTTCTATATTGTATACAAGCCTGATCTTCTTTGAAAATCCTGGTCCTGCTATTTTATGTTGTTTTTACATTCAAGCCTGAGGTGGTACTGGTGGAAAACCTGTGGCAGGCTTTAAAAATGTTTGTGACATTTTGAACATTGCTATCACAGCTGTCTAATCTAATTAGATGTTAAGCTCTTCAAGGCAAAGCCTGCACTTAACCATGCACCCAGTACAATGGGATTTCCAATCTTAGCCTGAGTTTATAGACAATGGTATAATAAAAATGATTAAGAAGAGTAGAAGGTTTAAGTAATGCTGATGACATGGCTTTGGTGACTTCCCTGGAGTGACTCTTCATCACAGTCTAATGAGATCATTAGGAGGAAAAGTTTACTGTTTGACTATACAGCCAAGAAAATTTTGATTTGATCAATGTGAAGTCCAAGTGTCTGTAAAATGTAATGGTGCTGCTATGGCTCTCCCTGTGAGTCAGGATTGGATGGTCGCCTAAGTTCAGGGAGAGGAAGACACAAAGTTGGTGCAAGTAGCTTCACACAGATACAATTATTATCCTATTCATCACGTGAGCTTATTGGAAATGTTAACTTTTCTTTATTACTATATTCTGTCCAAACCAAGGTTGGTTTTTTTTTGTTTGTTTGTTTTTTTTACACTTTTATTGTTTGCATGAAGTTGGTAGAAAGCCCTTGTTAACTTTTGGTAATTCATGGCTATATTTCACTACAGAGGTACGATTGGGTTGTGGTAAATAACAAAGTGGCTGTGTATACAACACCTTTCTGCTTTAAAATTTATTCATAATTTTAATATTTTTTTAAATGAAAACATTGAAAGGTTTAAAAAAATCCCAAATCTCGGGCATGGGGGGAGGAGTTATCAACTATATTTTTTATGGAAACCCCAACAACTGAAGTAAAATCTTAAAGTCTTTGACCTGAATGCAATTTTTTTGTACGAGGAATTTTCTTTGAGTAATACCTGAATAATGGTGGTGGAATTGGGCTAGATGTTTATCAAAATAATATACTGTGGCAGTTAAAACAAATAACAAGATAGACAGAAAGATAAATTTGTTCCATTTCATGGGTTAGTCAGACTGTGAAAATTAAGTTTAATTACTACAATTTTCCTTCTAATCTTTAGATTCTAGAGATAGACATATTAAAATACATGGATTCAAAACTACTTTGTGTCATTTTTCAATTCAATGTTTTCAAACATGATTATAAAAATCAATTTTAGGTCTTTTAAAGAAAGAATTCACAGAGACTTTCTTACTTTATGGAAAAATATTACTTTTTTTAAAAGTATATAGTAGTCAGATTTACTTTCATTTTCTTTCAGTAGTAAAACTTGACTGTTGAAAGAAAAAACCCAAAGTTCACAGGACTGCTTTGGCAGCACACGGCTGAATATTACATATTCACTCACAGAACAAGAGCTACTTGCAATAGTGATCACCTTACTTTTAGAAATAAAAATTTAGGCAACACTATGATAATCTCTCTTGTCTTCTCTGCAGCACGTTGAGTACAAAATAACACCTTCTGGTGCAGCAAGAAAAGAGTGTTTGAAAGACTGGTAAATAGAAATTTAACCTTTATAGAAAAAATATTTTGTGCAGAATTAAAGTTTCATAATCCCATAGCCAACAGCTACAGAAAGAAGTAATTAGGAGCTTTCATGGATGAAGAAACTCAGCTTAGATATGTGCCTAAAAAATTGAACCTGCTCTAATGTCTAGCTGGTGGCCCTTGAGTTTATGGAAGAGGCACTCTTGTTTGATAGGTAGAGCAAAGAAGTTGAAGATAAAAGAGAAAGGAAAGGTTGTCTATGGAAATTATTACTTAAGTGTATGTGAACAGTACGTAAAGCAGAAAATTAGAAATGTATCCAGACCATTTTGGGTCCAGAACTGTGCTAATAACCTTGCATGAATGTTGAGATTGTGTAAGAGCCTTCTGAAAAAAGTTCTTTTTAGAAGTGAAAATGTGACAATCTCACACCAATGGTGGATAGCCAAAAAAGTCTAATAAAATAACAAAAGCAAGGGGTTTAGGTGAAGTCTTCCATAAAGGAAATAACATAGTCTTACTCATTTTTGTATTGATTTTCAATATTTTAATTTCTGTTATTGAGGAAATAACTAGAAAGACATAGTAATTCCTTTTGTATGTTTGAATTGGGTTTCATTAATAGTTTTTGAATATATTAATATTTTGATGTATGCTTTATATGAAAGCTTTCAGCAAAATGGATAAAAATGGCTACACAAGCATAAACCAATTATATTTTTTTAATTACTTACCTAAGTCCTATTAGTTTCTTATGGCAAAACAAATGTATGACCGTGGACAGAAATATATGGTATCTACATGAGAAAAGGTTTATGCTTTTGACAGATGCAGTTAGCTTGTTCATTTAAAATGTGTGTTGAGAAGAGAACAATTAAGTGGTAATACCAAAGTTCATTATAAGGTGGTCATGTAGTGATGCTGTGTTCATATGAACAACAATCAAAATAATTATTCATTAGCCAATACTATTTTAAGTGCAGTGATATTGTAAAACAGAGTGCTATCAAAATAAGGTTATTAAGAGAATTAGATTTAAAAATACACTCCATTGTAGTAAATAAAATTTTAATATATGTATGGTCTTCATAAATACAGAATATTAAAAAGCATGTGGAAGAGTATTTAAAGAATGTTAAAGTGATGTCATTAGTGTCTGTAATATGTCTTATCCCTGACAAGCTGGAGAAGTTTAGAATGCAATTACATTAGAATTGTTTCTGATAATGTTAATATAATGTTTTACATTAGTAATAAAATGTGAAATTGATATAATCCAGTGACTGGAAGAATGAAATTAAAATATAATAAATTAAATAGATGTACTTTCATTTAACAGTCAACAAGCAGGGAGTGTTTCTATTATATAATAGGCCTTGAAATTTCTAAACTACCTTAGTGGAAAATTTTTTCATCACTGTGTGTTTGTTCATTTAAATATATAAAAGGTTTCGACATTAAATGCTTTATGCTAGAAGAATATTTCCAAAACTTTTATTCTATTTTAGTCAATATTGAGAAATTTTCACTTCTTTGCTCTGATTAAAAAAATATTTTGCAGAGTGTAATTTTTTTCCTCTTACTGGTACTATTAAAAAAAAAAAAAGTTTAGGTTACTGTATTAAAAAAAAGGGCAACCAGAACCTGACTACTCTTAAACCCATATAAAAGTACATTGTCTAGTACAAGACCAAGACCATGTCTGAGGTCTTTGTATTGTTTGTATTTTTAAATGTGTTCCTATTTTTGTCCC
>WBNO01026276.1:78322-92540 GCA_013400575.1 Peucedramus taeniatus | reverse complement strand
TATTATAGCCATGCTTTGACCCCATTTAAATCAGTGGCTTTTACTCTCTTATCCACCTCCTGTTAACCACAAGATGCAGCAATGAGCAGAAAGGAGATCCAGGAACCCTCAGCCCTAAGGAAAGGACTGGTGGATTTAGAGGTGTCTCAAAATGCACCATTGGCTCCAAATAGAAGAAGTCAGGTGCTGTTGCAATGGGGTGAAATTTTGCATTAGGGAAATGGGAACGCGGAGGAAAAGTTATTTAATCTGGAGAACAGTGAGAGTTTTCTGAGGGTGCACTTAGGAATGATGCCTCATCAGTGAAAGCAAGTATTAGATGTTAGGAAGAACTTCCCAGAGAACCTACAGAAGTCTCCATCTTAGAGTAATTTAAAGGGCAAATTGATGTGAAGACGAAATGGGAAATTATAAATGAGATTTCATGAAATCATGGTTTGATGCTTTTTCTTGAAAATAAATGTTTTATTAGTAGTTGTCATAAAGTAGAGATAGAAGATACCAGGATCAAAACAATCCATTTGGATTTGTGATTGAAATATCCTCAAATTTCAGTTCTACTGTGTGTTTATTGTAGGATCGGAGAGGAATAGGATGCATTACTTTACACATGCATTTGTAAGTTTGTCTGGGATTTTGATGATAATCATCATTATCTCCATTGTGAATGACATTTTAATTGCAAAATCTTTGCCTTACCAAAATCATCAGTGCTTGCTCATCTGTGGGGATATTCATTAACACATTGTCTCACACATTTTCATTTTCTTGGCAAGCTATGGCAGGAAGACTGTTCCTTTTCATTCCTCCCCTCCTCCCACCTCCTGGTGTCTTCTTCAGACCACTGTATCCAAGAGTCTGCCAGCACTACCAAACAGAGAGACAACCAGCTGTCTGATTTTCCATTATTAGGTCTGTGAAATGGGAAAGCTATATATGTCCCTGAGCAAATAATGCTTTTAATTAACGTGAGGTTTTTTTCATCCTTATATTCCTGCAGTAGGACTTGATATGAGAGCTTCTAAATCCTACTACTGATATGTGAAATAGTTAATCAAGTGCCTTATATTTAAGTATGTGACTAGTATCTTCAAAATCATTGGAATACTTTAGTGTCTTGTATGGACAACCCAGGTTTTTTCTGAGTAACATCTCCAAAGATTTTAAAGTGCGTAATCCATGTTTAGGTAACCAGTCTTTACAGTTTTTAATGTTAACCTAGACTTTTTAAGTAGTATTGCACCTCCTGGATATTTTCAGATACTGTTTGGAAAGCAAATGTGTGTGTGCATATATATATATACACACATATATTTCTTTTAAATGGAGATACAAGGCAATCTGAATGACTGCAGATAATGAGAACACTGAAAACGACTAATTCTCTGCAATCTGCCAGATTGTGACATTCCCAGTTTTTCTTTTGTTCCTGTCTCTAAATAACTTCCACAGTTTGCAGCATCTGCAGCTGTGTGATCCCATAAACTTCCAAGAAAACCTGCAAATTCAGGAGATGGGCACAGGAGTGTAGAAATTATCCTTATGGATAGCAGGCCAAAAGCTTTAGGTTAAAGCATAGATGCCAGAGTCAGAGGGATTAATTAGGGTCTGTTTCCTCATTGAGCACCTGGGGATTGCTGAGAATGAGATAAGCACCTGAGAAGGCTGAATTAATTTTAAGAAGCACTTGGAATAGATGCTGAAGGAAAGGATGGATGGAGAGACAAACACTTATGTGGAGTCCTTTAGAGGGAATAGACTCTCCTGTATAAATCACTAGTGCTTCACAAACTTAAGGGATTTTTAGGTAAACCAGAAGGTAGATGGATCTTGAGTAATGTTTTTTCAGGAGTTTATAAATAAATAGTCAGAGCAATAGCAGAACCACTGAGGAAGAATTTTTGGGACTTTTTTCCACATGTTCTTAGGAGATGGCCAAAAAAAAGCAAAGTAGTGCCTTAGGAGAGGTTTAAATTAGATACCATGAAAGATTTTTTTTCACTGAAAGGGTTTTAAAACATTGGAACAGGTGGCCATGGTGAGTCACCACCCCTGAAAGTGTTGAAAAAAAGTGTGGATATGACACTTGAGGACATGGTTTAATGGTGAAAATGGTGGTGCTTGATGGCTGGATTTGATTATCTGAGAGGTCTTTTCAAACCTTGGTGATTCTATGATTCTGTCAGGGCATGGGGTGGGGGAAATCAAGGGCAGAAGAAATCAGTTATTCTGACTTAGTTTAGTCCACAGAAAGAGAGTGGAAATGGTTAAACATTGAAGAAATATCTCCATACTCAGAAGGGCTTTCCTAGGAGGTAACAAAGAAGTTAAATGGCATCACCACTGAGGAAGAAGTATTGTCAGGGATTAAAACCAATTTTCAAAGCCAAGGTGTGCAAGATATGAAAGCCAAACTTCCAAATCTGTCTCAGAAAATTGTGAGTTGCTGATCCTGATTGATTTATGTTCCATAAGAATCCTTGTGAACAGCTTAGCTTAGTTCTGACCATTCTAGAATGTGTTATTAAACTTAGAGGCAGGCAAGTGGGAGAAGGTGTTGAGCAGCTTCACCCACAGGCTCATTACTGCTCACTAAGAGGTCTCTGGAGGAAATGTTCTGATTTTATTGTCTGGATGTCTCTGTTTTCACTTGTATGCAGGCTAATAGAATGAAAATTTGGGTAGCTGTGTAAATGCAAAATGGGTAGAATATTTATGGAAGCCAACATTTCAAAAGGACAGAACAGGGAGAAAAAGACAAACAAGTTTTGGAGGCTTTCTACCCAAAGTCTTTGATTTTCTCTTCTGAGCTGAATTTCTAAAGGTGGTCTCTGAGCAGCCAAGACAGTGAGTTGTGATTGCAGGATGTTCCTCTAATGGTTTCCCTGGGGCTAAGGTGGGATTTTGTGGTGTAGGGATTCAAATAAATGTGCAATGTGTGGCCTAAAGGGGCATCAGTTCATCTGTATCTTCTCCAGAAAGCTTAACAGCAGGAATTCCTCTGCAAGAGGGCAAGAGGACCTCACAAGGTGGATGGTGGTGTTGGGGGACACAGCTTAATGAGGAAAGAAGTCCTGCTAGCTGTGGTGCTCCTGGTGTGTTTCAATTCTCCCGAATATAAATGGAGAAAATACACAGCAGAGGTGTCTGCAATTTAGGATGGGCTGTTGTGATTATTTGTAACCCAGGAAGACTCTTATTTCAAGTTCTGGTTCTGTTTTCTGACTAAGAATAACCACAAAGACTTCTCATGAATTCCTTCAGCACACAGGGCATTTCAAGGGATGGTATGTTGATTTGAGCTGTACCTCCTGTCAGTTTTGTTATCCCCATGAGACTAAAAGTTTTCAGTGCATTTACTTGTGTTAATTAAAGCCTGAATATCTGGGGAATAATCATAAAAGAAGCTCAGGTTTCTATGAGTTTAAATTTGAAAAATTAGAATACAGAGCTAGATCAGAGTGTGTAGACAGCTTGTAATGTTGAAGTGTGTTATTAACAGCTAATAAAAGATGAAGCTGTAAAGTGGCACTAGAAAAGGTCTCCAATAGAGTAATTTTAACACTCCCCCTTGGGTGTGTGGACATAGAGTTGTAAGATTTGGTATTGTTGATTTTGGCAGCAGTCTGTGCATTAGGATCACTTGTGCACTGAGGCAGGACAGGTGCTAAAATCAGACCCTTAAGGTTCTGACTCTTTAAGTCAAATTGCACACTAAAATTAAGGGACTATTTCACATGAGTTTTGAAACAATACACAAGAGATTTCTCAAGTGCCTTAAAATAAGAAATTTTAGCTACTTTATGAGATTTTTGTACAGGAAATCTTGCTATTGTTTTTAACTTCATTTGTGCCAGCCCCTATAATTGGCTTGCCTCAGGGAGTATGAATTCTATGTATTTAGAAGGAAAAAGAAATTCATTTTTCAGACTCGAATGTTCCACTGTGACTTTCCTACCTTTTTTGCTTTTTCTACAAGGATAGCAAACAATCTGCAAAATGTCAGCCTGGTCTAGTGGAAGGTGTCCCTGCCCATTGCAGTGGGCTTGGAAACAGATGACCTTCAAGGTCTCTTCCAACCCAAACCATTCTATGATTCTCTAAAAATACATGTATTATTACATTTCTAATTAGTTTATTCTGTCATATTGTGGGAGGGTGTTGATTCTTGTGTGGTAATTATTACTTCTGCTACTATTGGCAGACCTTACTTACAAACAAGAGCGTGTTTCTGCCTGGGTTTATGCCCAGAGCAGCATTTCTAATTAGTAGCAGTGCTGAATTTGTACTCAGAATACTCTTAGCTGAATTTTTCAGTGCCCTGCCTGTTTCATACAGCAGGTTGGCACTGAGTAACACTGAATAGAGGCACAGTGTAGAACAGAGAGCTGAGCCTGTCACGGTTTCCATGGCAAAAGTTCATCCTGTGGTTTAAGAGATTGTGGCTCATTAAAACTTCAGTCATGATTTCCTTCCTCATTCTGATCTCTTATCAGCTTCAGTCTCTGCTCTCCTGTACTAGCCAGTGATGAAGTACTGTAAATCAGTAATGTAGGCTTACACCAGATGGTTGTATTTACTATCCAACAAAGAGGGACTCATCTAATGTTACCTTTTCCAAACCCATTCCAGGCAGAGCCTGGCTTAAACACTGTAGGCAGATTTTTAAATCCCTACGATGTTGGAATCCTTAATGCTAAGAATTTTAAACTTCCTATACTAAAAAACACAAACCCACAAAAAAACACTACATTTAACCTAAGACTGTAAAGAAAACTTCCAAAATTAATTAATAACACTAAGATTACAAATATATAATTAGTTAAAGGTGTATCATATTACAAAATAAAAAACTTAAAATTTAGGATTTTAAAATATAAAAATAAATATAAGACAAAAGTTTTAAAGTATAAACAAATTATTCTTCTTTACCTTCTTCTTTCTTCTTTATAAATTTAAGTAAGGTTTTATAATTAAACAAAAAAAAATCCACATTACAAACTTCAAAGAATTAATTATTAAATTAAAAAATATTCTAAGTATAATTTCATAATTAAATAATTTAATCTTTAAAAACCTTACAACAAAAAATAGTTAACCATTTTATACTTTACTGGTAAAAAACTACCAAACTCATCATTATAAAACTATTTCACTAATAAAAAATAATAATCACTTAAATCCAAACATAAACTACCATCTTGAATACCTTCAATCCAAACCCAAAAAAACCAATACGACATCTAAGCACATAACTTGTAAAATTCATCTTAATCTCTGGAGATTTGTATTGCTGAGATGACTTGCCCAAGTCTTGGCAGTACTGCAGATACACAATGAAAGCAGCTGCCACCTTGGCAGGTTTGGGTTGAAATCTTTTTGTAAAGCTAAGCTTGAGGAGGACTCACAAAATCATGAAATGGCATTAATTGTGATGGACCCCTGGAGATCAGCCTCTGCTCAAGCAGGGCCACCCAGTCCTGGCAGCCCATGTATTGCTTTAGCAGTTTTTAGAAAAAAACTTGAAATCTGGTCTGTAGACATACTCATAGCACTTTTCTACTCACTCCCAATGGCAACAGTAAAGACTTTCAAAAAGAATAAAAGACAAAATAGAGTGATCAGATAAAATGATGAAACATGACTCAGTTATCTTTTCTTTTTATAAAAGAAAAGCTCAGTAACTGAAAGATCTACTTACACTCTATGAGTTAAAAGGGTGTGATTCTTAGATTCATTAGGCTAATTAAGCTTCCTCTTGATATGGTAGAGAGTTGCTTTTCAGACATTTCTGACCAACCTGTCCTACCTTCCATTATGGTTATGCCAGACTAGTGTTTGGGGAAGAAGGCAATCCAACAAGTAGCCTGATATGTATCCTGACAGTGGGCTTGTTGAGCTGTAGCAATGGGAAGAAAACAATAAGAGTTAAGCTTAGTTTTTTAAGAAAGAAATTGACTTATAAAACAAATTTTTAAAAAGCCCTGCAACCAAGCACACCATTCTTTTATAGCAGTTGCAATGATCAGTTTTGTGAGACCTGGGCTTTGTAACACAAGACACAAATTTACTCAGATACACATCAAGAGTTTGCCAGTTAAATACAGTGAAGACCTGGCATCAGTGCTCCTGTTATTTGTGGAAGATAGGAAGGATGAATAGCCAAGGGAAAGCCTTGTAAATCTGAGTCAAAGGTGGAGCTTCTGTGCTCATCAGAATGTGACCGTGCTGCCTGTAGAGACCCAAGTGCTTTCATGGATGCAAAGCACAGCTGTGTTAGCCAGCAGAGCTCATTGGTCTCTGAAGGGTTCATTCCAGGAGAGGGACAGCTTATCATCTGCTCAGGCTCTTCCCAGCAGCCCTACAAGGATCAGGTAAGCTCAGTTTACTCTGGGGTGGCCCAGCTGGAACTTTAGCAGGGATGTGCCAAACATAGGTATCCCAGGAGTCCTAGATGTATTCTGCTCTCAGGTCATCCCCCTGTGGGATGCAGGTATGGACCAGTGGGTGCTTGGAGGTACAAGCACCCTCCAACAGCTCTAAATCCAGATGCTCATATTGGCACAAAGGGGCCTGGATACCGCTGAGGAAAACTAGAGGCATTTCAGAAATGCAGCTCCTTCACAGCTGTCTCCTGGCTGGAGTCCACTCCTGTCTTGCCCCCTCAGCTTCCCAGGGAGTGACAACTGAATCTCACCCTTCTGTGTCAGGCAGGAAGGAATCTTCAGAAAAGCTGTGAAGCTTTTGGGATGAAGGCATGTTTGACAGCAAAGGGGCAAGGTTTGAGGCACCAAGGCCTTTGGGAAGGGCTTCTGACTGCTGGTTCTGTAATGGAGAGAAGGGACCAAAAGGTTTGTTTGTGGGGTGTGATTTAAAAGATTAGATCTCCCACTTTAGAAGGTGCATTTTTTGTAAGTTTGAAGTCAAGAGGCTGTTCACAGACTGGTGCAGAGATGCATTTAGGAAGGTGGATGAAATAGCCCTGTCCCTCATTCTCAGACAGGATGACAAAAACACAAGGGAGCTGTCACAGTCCAGCAATGAGCTAGTGAAGCCCAGAGCAGTGGATCCCTGTTTTTTTGCCCAGTCTTTGATCAGAAGTTTTTGCTGAGTTACCTCATGTGAAGAAGACTTCATGTTCTTGGCCACTCACACAGTTTTTTTCATGAGTATTAAATCTGCATAAAAAGATTAATGAGACCTGCCAGAAAATCTGTTTCTGTCCACAGAGTGGCTAATTGCTGTTCACACACTGTCAGGAAATTGCAGTGTTTGGCTCTCATCTCTGATGCTTCTTCCTCAGGTGCAGAAGTGCACATCAAGTGACAAACTTACTGTCCAAGACATTTTCCTCTGGCATAAGGTGGCAGGACCCTGAGCATCCTACTTTCCTCTGAGCCAGTGATGTCCATCAGGGATCTGTTAGTTTTCTACAATCACTGAGGAGCCACAGCAGAGAAGGACCTTAAACATCCTCCTTTTATGTTTGTCAGTGTTCCTGGATGTTGCTCGGTCAGCTAAGTTCTGCAGTACTGTTTGCCCTTCCTCTCATTTTGCCCTTTGCAACCTTTAATGAAAATAAGTCTCTGTGACACAAAACCTTAAATAAGCACCATTAGCAACAGTCCTGGGATCCTGAGAAAAAAAAAAAACAAACATAAATTAATAGTGGTGGTGATTAATTATTTTAAGTTAATTACTTGGAATAAAGTGGGTGTGAGATATCAATGGGGTTTTTTTCCCCCTGTATGTGCTTAGCAGTTGCAAAGGAAAATTTTGTCCTATAGAGTGAACTGCTTTTTAAGGGACTGATTCCTTCTTCACATGAAGGGAATTAATGTTTGACAGCTTCCAAATTGTGTTTTGTGTTTTGTTGTCTTCAGGTCGCTCTATTGAGGCTCTGCAGGCAATGTTTAGATAACAGAGGTATGAGAGCTGAAGCCCTGAACCAGAATTTTCCATATTAATTTTATTTATCTTGCAGTACTCATAAAGGCTTCTCCTTCCCTGAAGGACACTCAGTGTTCGTAGTGGCAGCAACATTCCAGTGGTCAAGAGCAGAAACTGGGAAGCAAAGTTTATGTTGTGTGCTACCTTTCAGATGCCAGGAAAGATCTTTTGCTTTCGATCATTTGTTTGAGAAATTGGCTGTAATGCTGCTGGCAAAGAAGGGGCTTGATTTTCACAGTAGGTGCGGAGTTCCTGATGATCTTGGTTAGAACTCAAATAACATCTGCTTAGAACTGAAGTGAGACTGGTTTTGCCTTTGTAAACAGGGTGAAGTTCCTAAGTTGAGCTGGAATATTAGGTAATCTATTCCTCATTTTCTGATGTGTGCTTTATTCAACCATTTATTCTGGCTTTCAGTGTAAAGTAACGTTGTCTGACTGGGGGTGTGCATGGAGGCTGAATCCAGCCTTTGGAAACCTTCTGTCCAGCTTCACTTTCAGTGGAGGAGATGGGGGATAGCTGGTCTGGCAGCAAAGTCTGAGTAGCCAAGCAACTCCTTCCCAGCCCAAGAGAGTGAAAATTGCTGCTGCTGAAACCAGGGAGGAGTGGAGTGGGCTGGCAGGCACAGCCAAGGTGCAGCAAGAGCTTGGGGGCAGGGCATGGGGATATTGGCAGATAAGAAAGATTTAAACCCCAGATCTGCTTCTCCTCTTTCTTGCATTGTGTTTTCCCCTTCCGTCACTGTAGATGTAACACCAGATCTCTGTGGAGGGAAGCCAAAGTCTGTCAGTGCTGCAGGATAGCTGGCCAGGATAATGTATGGGGGTGATGTGTGCCCTTAGGAAGGCACCTGTTCCCTCTGTACTGCAGACAGACCAGCCATGAGCACCCTCCTGCAGCCCCTTGGCAGGGATGTCTGGGAGTGGCTCATAAGGTACTTTGCCACTTCCTTTGGTGCAGTTTGCCAGAAGTTGTGAGCCGTGCCAAGGGACACAGGGGCTGCACGCATAGGCTGTGATCAGTAAATGCAAGCTGCTCAGGCAGCTCTGGCAGCAGCAGCCTCAAGAAAGAGGACATGATGGAGGGACAGCTTTCAGGAGGGTGGCTCACTAACAGAGCCAGGTATATGTTGTCACTGGTTTTCTGTGCATATCCTTCCACTTGGTGAGAAAAATTGTTTCCAACCTAGGTTTTCCCTCCCTTTGTACACTTGCTCACAAGAGATGAGAAGATTTATTTTTAAAATATTTGCTGTAAATTTGCCCTGAATTTTAGGGTAAATTGGAGGGGGGGGGGGGAAGAAGGATGGCTGAATAAAAAAATTTAAGAGTAAACTGTTTATAAAGATAAGAATTCATCAGCCATCTCCCATCTTGCAGCAGCTGTGGACTTTGAATGAGAATAGCTTGGATATGGAGTGTTCAGTGCTCCTAACAAACTGCTTTCAAATTGCACAACACGGGTCATTTCAATAATTAAATAATCCCAATGACTTTTTGATGTGCACATGGATCACTCAGTGGGTTTTGGATCACTTAGTAGCCCTCCTAATAACTGATCTTGGTTTATTTGCTCTGCCATATTCACTTAGCTCTGAGTCATGAGTTGATGCAGCAATTATCTATGAGTCTCTTCTTGATAAATTATATTATATTAAGCAGCATGCTTCATGCCATATAAGCCTTGACTCAAAGATCTGGCTGGATTAGACATGCAGGCACAGCTGGAGTTACAGATAATGGATAACATCCTCAGCTGCTGCATTACAGCCATATAATTCTAGGGAAGCCAAGGGAGCTACACTAATTCTCAGCATCTGACCAGCTACAGTTCCTGCAGTTGCTCTCTCTCAACTGCCAAAGCTCAGTTTGTGTCTTTGTGCTTCCCCAGCAGAACTTAATGATATCCCTTGTGCCTGAGTGGGGCAGAGTGCCCTGTAAACAACAGGCTTTGTTTGGAATCAATGAGTGTCTGTGTTGGGAGCTGCCTTGGCTTTTCCTCAAAACTGAGGTGTGTGCAGCACTTCTGGAGGACCAGATTTGCCTCACTTGGGAGGTACTTGTCTTGTTTACTGCACCCTTCATTTGTGATGGAGGTAGCACTGTTATTTAAATTAGCAATTCATAAGCCCATTTCATACCATAGCCCTTAATTAGAGACAGATTCCCCATTTCCTTTACCATTTAAATTATCTGCACTTGTGTCTGCTTTCCAGCTGTCCACAGTCAAATACAGCCAAATACAAATTATTACAGAAAATCTATTAAATAAACAAGCCTGTGCTTCGTGAAAATGCAGGTCAATAATTTCTGAGTATTTTTCAGAAAAACAGATGTCCTTGGGAAAATTTTTATTACAAAAATCCTACACTCCAGCATTATTTGTGGTTTTGGCCAAATGTATTACAAGGAGTAGTTTGAACTGTATTAGCCCTCCTCCAAAACCAGTCCTCTCCAGTCTCTCAAGGACAGGAGAAGCTGCTTTACCTGGTGAACAATATTTGCAGCTGCTGTATTGCACTTCAGAAAGCATCTTTGCTATCTATATATGCATCTAAATACTTGGAATGGAAGGGCCCATGAAAAATATTGCCTAATTCCCTAATGCCTAATCAGTTAAGGTCAGCAAGCAGAAAAATTCTGAATCAAACTCTTGGTAGCCTTTTATTCTTGTTGTAGTGTTCTATCTCCCAAATCAGTTACTCTGGATTTGCAATTATGTAATTAAAAGCAAAATTTGGGTTTGTTTTGAAAGAAAACTGAACATATTAGGAACCAGAAGCTACTGGTTATTACCTGAAATTGTAATGTCTTGGTTTTATTCAATGATGAACTACAGAATGACTATGACAGCCCTTCTGGCAATGATTAACATTGATAGAAACCTTAGTCTCCAGAAGCCTCTCACTTGCTGTATATTTTCCAGTGCCTATGCCTTTAAATTCATGTGATTTCTTTAGAGAGTGTGATTGGGCATTTTTATGGTGGATAGCAGGGAAGGCAGCCTCATATTTTGTAACCTGACATTATGATGACTACCCATAAACCAGCAATGTGCTTTTGGCCACCAAAACACCAACATTCCTTTTCAAGGAATCAACCAGTCAGTGTGTGGCAGCAGCAGAGTATTATAAAAAGAGGACTCTGTTATCCCATTTTAATTTCTTGCTGCTTCATTTTGCTCTTGCCAGCGGACACTTGGAGCAGTCTGAGTACGAGGAAAAGCTCCTTTACCTTTCTTTGGGTGTAAATGTCCAGCATGGGTGCAGTTTCACAGCTTCACTGTTAGTGAGAACAGTTTCACCTGGTCAAAATGTGAGGGGGAAAATACAAATCTTCTAGCTGAGCACTGAGAACTGAAAGTAGCACCTGGCAATCGTTGGCTCAGACAGAGCAAACATGTGAAGCCCAAGAGCTGGTGGCTGAGCTGGACAGACAGATGACAGCTCATGTGTGGCAGCAGTGCCTACCTCCTCTTTCACCCTGTTCTAGCAGAAGTGAAACAAGAATTTATATCCTCCCTTTAGGACATTAGGAGATCCTAATCTCCACCCTCTGATTACTCAGTTCTGCTCTGAAATAAGGAAATACTTTTCTCTGTTTATTTGCTGTTCTAATGATTTAAAATTGAGCTAATGAGTAAAGTTTTATGACTTTAACTTCTGATGTTTATAAAAATTCTGATTAAAAGATAATAAACTAATTTGGGGTGATTAATCATTTTCTCAGAAAAATTACTTTTACACTAGTTGATGAAATATCTCAGAATGATTATTCTTCAGGTAAACTTTGAATTTCTGGCCCCTTTTCATAGACACACTGGTGCCTTATGCCTTATGTGTGTATTTATTTACCCAATGCTGTATGTGGATTTAAATGCCTCGTTCCTAGATGCTTGCTACTGATTTGAGATGGAATTTAGGGGGTTTGGTGCATGTTCCATAGCTCAATTTATCTCTAAGTGTGGCTTTAGCAAAGTTGCAGAGCTTTAGGCTGAACCAGTTTTCACAAGTTTCATTTTCCTGGTTTTCCTTGGAGTTTGTAACCCCTAGCACAAGGTGAGAACAAACACTTGGGAGAGCAGGTCATTACATTTTAAGTCATCTTACAATGAATGTGAGTCAGAGCAATTCTGGAAATGGCTCCAGCTGTTTCTGTTCAGCTTTTCACTGTGAACTGTAACCTCTTTTAAAGAGACATCCTTTGGTCTTGTCCTTGCAGTCACACATCAAACCTGGGAGGGTTGTTCTTGGGGAGCTCTGAGTCTGTCACGTCTGCCAGCATCATGACTCCTGGGTTTTAAAAAGAATCACCCCTGAAGTGCATTTAAAAGTGAGAAGTCAGTGATTTGTGCGAAAAAAACCCACAGGTACAGGGAATTTGGAGTTGTTCAGGGAGTGATAGGACAGATGGATTAGGCCACGCTGGGATATCTGGAGGGAGCATCATAGTCCACAATTCTGAATGCTCTACAGAGAGGATAAGTTTTTCAGTCAAGTGGCATCAGCCTGTTTGCTTCAGCACTGCAAGAGCTTAGATGATCGTTCTAAGAGTTCCCTGGCATGGAATGAGAGAGAGAGAGCTTACAGTAAAGCTTTTTTTAAATCAGCAAAAGGGGGAAGTTGATCCCTGAATTACACAACAGCCAGCTAAAAGTGGATCAGAAAAAGCTGTTTTCAATATCAAGAGCTTTCTCTCCAGATAACCAAAAATGTTCTTTCATTCACAAAAAAAAAATTAAAAAAAAAAATATTATTGCCCTGATAAGCTGGGACAAACACCTGGTTCCGTGTGCTCCAGGACTGAAACCAAACTCAAGGTCCTTGTTTATCTCCTGCTCTGTTACAAGCAGCCTTTTCTTCCCTCAGCCCTAGGCCAGACTGAGAAGTCTGGTACATTTAGCAGAGTCACAAAGAAAGGGATGGTGTGCCTGCCTTGCTTCTGATGTAGATCCACCTCCAGGAAAAAAATATTTTATGTGACACTTCAATGATGAATGTGAAAAGCATTAGAGCTGCTTGGCCTTTACATGCTGTTCTGCACTCACTTCTCCTTGGTCTCAGTGCAAATTAAATGAAAGAAGCTCAATAAATGAGTGCTCAAGAGATCTGACAGTGAAAGCTGTGGTTTGAAATCCCAAAGATGATCAAAGCTTATTTCCTCACGGAGTTTGGACTCAGTTCCAACATTAGGTTTTAGTTCCTGTCAGGCATTGCTTCCTGGGAAGCAAAGGTAGGAATACCCTTGTCTCCACAGGGAATAAGGCAGTTCCTTTTTGTTCCAGGTCTTGTTTCCAGCCAGGCAGCAAAATCACTTGATGCAAACACTGTGCATGTTGCTGTGCATCATTTTTCTGGTAAAAGCCACCTGTGCATTACTCTACTGTGGAGGGAGTCAAAAAATAAAAAAGGAAATCTTGGAAAATGTGGTGGTGACATCTGAGAGTTCATGTGACTGTTGGGAAGTGAGGAGGAAAGGCAATAGGAGATTAAGAGGGAGGAAGATGGTGAGAAATGCTGAACAGTGTAGGTACCTGTGTTGTGGTTTGACACTGCCAAACCCCAGGCACCCACAGAAGTCACTCGCTCACCCTCCCCTGCCACAGCTGGGCAGAGGAGAGAAAAATTTAATGAAAGGTTTAGGAGTTGAGATAAGGACCAGGAGAAAACACTCCAAGGGCAGAATAGGCTCAACTTAGAGGTAAAAAGGTGAGTTTATTACTAATAAAGTTAGGGGAGGATAATGAGAAGTAAAATAAGCCCCTAAAAACACCTTCCCCCAACTCCTCCCTCCTTCCCTCTGACAGCACAGGGGACAGGGCGTGGGGGTTTGGTCAATTCATCCCCCAAGTTCTTCTTCTGTTGCTCAGGGAGAGGAAGGGGAGCCCTTCCCCTGTGAAGCTGTGGGGTCCCTTCCCATGGAGACAGTTCTCCCTGAACTTCTCCAGTGTGGGTCCACTCTCACGAGCAGCAGTCCTGCCAAAACTGCTGCAACGTGAATTCCCCCACAGGCACACAGTCCTCCCAAAACTGCTGCAGTGTGGGTCACTCTTCCACAGGGTGGATTCCTCCAAGGACAGGCTGCTCCAGCCTGGGAGCAGGGCCCTCTCTCTCCACTGAGCTTCCCACTGGACTGCAGTCCCCTCCAGGCATCCACCTGCCCTGGTGTGGGCACCTTCGCCACGGGCTGCGGGTGGATCTCTGCATCCCCCATGGATCCCCAGGGACTGTGAGTGGATCTCTGCATCCCCCATGGATCCCCATGGGCTG
>WBNO01026276.1:3816-78207 GCA_013400575.1 Peucedramus taeniatus | reverse complement strand
TGGATCCCCATGGGCTGCAGGGGCTCAGCTGCCTCACCATGGTCTCACCACAGTCTGCAGAGGAGTCTCAGCTCTGGTTCCTGGAGCATCTCCTGCCCCTCCTTCCCCACTGACCTTGGTGTCTCCAAGTTGCTTCCCTCACACGTTCTGACCTCCTCCTCTTCTCTGGTGAGGAAAAAAAAATATGCCCCATTTTGTTTTGATTATTTTCTTAAATCTGTTATCACAGAGGCATTGCCATCATCTCTGACTGGCCCAGCCTTGGCCAGTACCATGTGCATCCTCAGAGCCATCAGGGATTGGCTCTGCTGGATATGGTGGAAGCTTCCAGCTGCTTCTCACAGGAGCCACCTCTGTCATCCTCCCACAGCTGCCAAAAACCAGGCCCTGCAAAACCAACATAACTTGCTACAAAATAATTTATCAGGAAACTTTATGAGACTTTACTGCATGCTATAAGTCAATTGACAAGGGTCCTTTGGAGAGGTTTGTGGGGAAGGAAGCATGTTACTGAGCTACCTCAGTTTAATTACTACTTTGCTAGTGTTCCCATAAGCAAAATAAATGCTCATGCTGTCATGGTTGCAACTTCCATTTACCACTGAATGAAGTGTGAGAAATTAAATCAGAGTATGCATTTATGTATTTATAAATCCAAGTCTTGCAGAATTAGGCATCTGAGGTAATGGCTAGGCTTGCATTTTTTTCCCCAGAACTTTCCTTTGCAGTGGATGTTCCAGAATTTTAAACTTCCACAGGCCCCATCATCTGTTTGAATATGGATGCAGGTGTGAGTGTCAGCATGCTGCAGACTAATCTAAAAGATTTGAAATGGGAAATGGGAGCAGCCCTTGTGGATTCATTGCTGTTTACTCATCAAAACCTGAAACTTCTAGCAAACCACCAAAAATCAGTATGTCCTCATCAACCTAGCTACCAAGATGTTGTCCTCATCAGCCTAATGCCAGAGGATGTCTTGAGCCTGCCTGGCCTTTGCTGAGGGGAAGCCCTCAGTCAGACAGTCAGAAGGTATTGCAGGGGTTTGTGGTGTGGAGAGAGAGTGGCTGGACCAAGGGAGTGATTAATTGTTACTGTCCCGTTAAAACAGCTCAGGAAAGCTCTGCAGGGTGGACCTGATGGGGGATTCTCTCTCTCTCTCAAGTTTTGCCTTGCTTGGTTTCCCTCCAGTGTGAGGGGGCAGGTCAGGCAGATAATCTGCACTTGCAGCTGTAGCTGCTCCCACCAGTGGCAAAGGGGCTTCAGGGTCCTCCAAAGGACGTTTTTACTCCTCGATAAACTCTGCTCTTAGCAGGAGCCACATGGTTCTGTGGAGAACAGCATGGATGTTGGATGACAAAGTGTGTTTAAATGGCAGTGGGTCCCACTCATTACCTATAAGAAACACTGATTTTTTTCCCGTTTCTGCCCTTCAGATCATTTAACAACAATGCAATGAGCCTGTGAGCTCTGCTGCCCCTTTTCTTTGCTATTCCAATTGCCTTGTTCCTGTCTTTGGTGATGGTTTGTCAGTCACTCATTGCCTCTTGCTGGTTAAACTTCTCCTTTTGCACATGCAGTGTTTGAACACAGTGCCCTTCCTCGAGAGGCTTCATTCCCTGCCTGCATTTCCTTTGGCATCTCTTCCTTGTGACCCTCCTCTGGGGAGCTGAGCACATCCCACAATGAGCCATACATTTCCTTCCTCCTCATCCGTCTTTTTTCTTTTGGCCATCCATGCAGCATTTTCCAAGAGATTAATGAGAGTGGAGAATGTATAAAAACAGAGGCTGGGCCATGTCCCCATTTGTAATCATTAAACCACATTATCACAGCACGTACACAAACACAGCAGATCCACACCTGGGCTAAAACTGTCCTGCTATACACCTGACCTGTTGGAGAAGCTCTGGTATGAAAAGTTCTTTGCAAAGTCTCCTAAAAATGTGGTTTTTCACATGTCTCTGCAGTTGCAGTATTTTAGAGGGTTTAGAGTGTAGCCACTCCCTTGGCTTTTGTTTTTGCTGGGTCATAAAAGAGCATAAAAATACCTGAGCTGCCTCATATTCTCTGGGGCTTTAGTTACAGTGTGTGGGGTATGTTTCTTTGATATTATTTGGTGTCTCAACAGTGTTTATCAGTTTGCTTTGTTTTCCTTCTTGAACTGTAACCTTTTCCTTGCAGAGCCTGTATTGGGGCCATACCATGTCAACAATTTCAAACACTTTTATTGAGCATGGTAATAGCGATAAAGCTAGAAAGCAAGGAATGTAATAATTTGCCACGAACAATTTTATAGAAATACAGGCACCAGCACATCTTTTCCTTAAAGAAGCTCTCAGCTGAGTGGCCCTGGGATCCTGGAAATGGGAGGCAGGTGGATGGATGATGGAGCTGACTGTGCCATGTTGGGTCAGCAGGTGGCTGGTCGGGACTGTGCTGATCTCTGGGGTCTAGATTAATGTTCATTAAGAAGAGAGAGAAAAGATTTTGCTAACAGATGCTGGCAAAGCATGAAACCCCTGTTCTTTTGGGGAGGAATCATAGCCTGGAGAAGAGAATGGAGAGATTTTTGAAAGGTGTTTATATTCCCATATAAACCTATGTCAGTTTAGGTCACCTTTGTCTTTCTCACCCTCTCATAAACCAAACTTAATCTGTGACTCCCTTGTGGTTTGCACATTGCTAGCTTTAAGCATTTCTTTCCACATAATTGTCTTTAAATGTTTTATTGGGAGTTTTCTCCCTCTGTTTTTAGGCTGCACCTCTCAAAGCATCCTTCTATGGCTTTGCACCTCAGCCTGTTCCTGGGTGATCTACGTAGCCTTTGCATCATTTTTGTCTCTGCCTTTTGCTTGTCTTCTTATCTCGCAACCCCAGCTTTGTAATGAGGGCATGATGAACAGTATGGATAGTTAGCATCTGCTGATGTAAGGCCATGCAGCCACCTCATTTCAGAACTTTCTCAAAGTACTCCAAGGTGAAGATGATTTTGCACAGTGCAATTTTCTTGCAGAGCTCAAGAAATGCATGAACTATGAAAAGGCAAAAGGCTGGGCCATCTGCTAGGCAAGGCATTGCCTTGGGGAGTTAAAAAATGGTCAGACACTCTTATACCTGGTCTTTGGCCACCTGCACTTGTGCTGTACAAGCAGACTTTCAGGCTGTGCTGATGGGGCTTTGTTTTTATCCACAATTGCAGCTGCAGTGTTTTCCCTGAACTGTGGGGAAATTGTTTTCATGGTTCCATTTTCTTCCTGCATGACAGACATCTCCACACACGTCCCTTCATTCTTTCTTTACGGGCCTCAGCATTTAAAGGCCAAGGAGGTTTTTTGAGGGGTCATCCTTCAGAGATTGCGGCTAGCTTCTTGCACAGGGTTTAGCTGAAGCTTCTGGACTGTTGTTGACTCCAAAAGGCTTGAAAAAAGTCCCTCTTCCTTTCGTTTACTCTTTCCCCTGAGAGTGCACATTTCAAAATGCTGCCGCTGGGGTAATTGTGCCCTAATTGAGCAAAGTCCTGGAGTGACTCCACTGGAGTCAGACATGACATCAGCAGCGTTGCCCAGGCAGCAGTTCCCATCCATTGTTCCTGTGCCACACACACTTCCCCAGTCCCAAATGGGGTGTGTAACCACATCCAGTGATCACCATCCTTCAGCAGGAGGTGCAGCCTCAGCACTTTGGGCACAGCACAGGGATTTGGATGTGGTCAGTGTTTGCACTTGCAGAAACAAAGCAGGCTTCTTTGTTATCAATGATTTTGTTGTCTAAGCAGCACGTTCAGTGTAAGATCCTGGCATTAGAGAAGGTATTAAGAAGAGCTTGTAAACAGATTACTTGTCATAACATGTTCAGGGTGCACTGCTGGTGCCTAATAGACCCATCTGTCATCCATTGAATTTGCAAGGATAAATGCAGTGCCTCAGGCTAAGGTGATATATATGATCTCAAAAGTGCATCTGGGATCTGTATCAGGGTGATACTGAATTAATCTTTGTTAGATTTCGATAGCTTCATCCCAGTGAGTTTCTTGCTGTGATAATGATTCAGCTGGGTTGTAAGTCCTCTTTCATCAAATAACAGCTTCCCTTCCAGAAAATTTGTATGCTTTTTGATTTGTGCTGTGTGTTCCTGTGTGCTGAAGTCAACAGGAGTTTCTTTTGGGGCTCTGTGTGGGATCAGACCCTTTTGTTTGAAAGAAATCTCTTTTCTTTGATGGCATCTGTTTCTAGATTACATTGCCATTTTCCACGTTTCGCCATCTCTGAGCTGTTTATTTCTACTTGCATTTTAATGACTGCTTCTGGCTGTTTTCCCTTGCTCTCCTTAGAGCTTTTTTGGATCTCCAGTTGAGCTGATGAGACATGGAGTTTGTGCAGTGTTCTTTCACTCGGTCTCATTGGAAATACAATATACTAGGGAGGATGCATCTGGCTCTGTGTGCCCTGTCAGCATGGGTGGGCTTCCATCTGGGTTCAGCAGTTCAAAGGGTTACCAGGACTGTTTGCTCATTAACATTGCTGGTTTGTACGCTGATCACAGATGTGCATGTGATTTGCCCCAGTATTAATACAGCAAAATCCACTTTTAAAGGTGTTTTGAGTTTTGGGGTACATTTTTCAGAAGAATAATTTATTCATTGAAAAATAAAATTTGCAATTTTTGTGTTTTCAGAAGTACTTTACAAGTTCTTCTAAGGATAGTATTTTTTTCAATTGAAAAAAATAGTTGATTTTTACTTTTTCTAAATGGTCTGCAGTGGTGATAACTGAAAGTCTAAAAGCAAATATAAAATAGGTCCAAGTATAAACACAAAAGTAAGTGTGTCAGATCCCAAGTCAGCAAGTGAATTTTTTTAATTACAGAACATGGTAAGAGCCCTTTCTGGGATGCAGTTTTTGGTGAAAAGTTGAATGACTGAAATTAGTTCTGTCTGGTTTATTTGGGTATCATAGTAAATGGCACAGACGGCTTTTCTATTAATTTCAGCTCTCCCTTTTTGAGGAAATTTGTTTTAATCAGTTTTTCATGGCAGTTTTCTGCCATCAGGTCTGGAATATACTACAGGCAAGAACTTCTACAGAATTAGTTAATTAAATGATAAATATGCCCCTTTAACACTTAATTTCTACTCCCTGTCTCTTTTTTTTTGGGGGGGGGGGCAGGGGGGAGAGGGAGGTTGCCTCTGGCAATGATGCTTTTTCAGTTCCTGATTTGAAAGAGTAAGTGGTGAAAGGACAGTAGTTTTGTTAAAGCTGTTCCACTGGAATTCTTCATCTTGGTTTAATCCTTTTCCCACAATAACTTGTTTGTTGGAAGAGGAAACAGAAACCTGCCAAAAGCTGCCATTGTGATGAAAGAGAACCAAATGGTACTGCTGAAAGATTAAGCTGGATGGGGCAAACTAAGCTTTCAGGATGTACAGTGCAATTCAGCAGGGCAGAGAACAACGTGGCTCTCATGGCAGAAAAATTGCCCCAGAATGAAGAAAAAGTAGGACCTGAATCTCTGCATCTTTTTTTAGTAGCAATTTAAAAACTTATTACTGTTTCAAGGAACTTTGAGAATAGGTGAAGATGGAAAAATAGATTGGAGAGATTTTATTTGCTTCTGTAGCCAATTCCCGACATGTGGATCACACGGAGAATTTTCCTAGGAGAAAAACCCTTAGCAAATTTCTCTCTTCAGCTTTCATTGGTTTTTTTTAGTTAATGTGTACTTCACTAAGGACAGTCACTAATCTTTAATCAAACATGCAAACAGCAGTGCAGATGCTTAAAAGTTTCATGGCACTGAAACAGGAGGATTTGTGGAAGGAAAATGAGGAAGTAACTTCTTCCATTATGCTTGTAATAAGCTATTCTTACATGCTGGATTTCTTGTTAAGTTATGGCTTAGCTATGAATGCTCAGGGATAAAGTTAAACAAATGTAAATAGGGAGCTTTTTATTGTAAATTGGCTTTTAAGTTATTTGGGAGCTTTAAATATTGCTGTATGTTTAGAAATGTTGAACTGGTAACATAACTTTTTTGAATGTGTTTTTGAATATTGTGATTCTAGAATTTTATTCTTTATCATCATTGGTTTTCAAACATGCCAGTGATGTTTTTTAATGGGATATTTATGTGGAGGGAATGGGCCGCTAATTATATCTTAAAATATAGCATGCTCTCAGGTGTCAGAATGTTGCAGAAGAAAGTTGAGGGCTTTTTTCCCAATTCAGGACGGTAAATCAGAAGGTGGCTACTTGAATCTTGGAGCTTTCTCAAAGGAAATAAAACTTGGGAGGAAGACAAGCGGGATATTTTAAGTGGGAACTTGTCCGCATGTGGAAGTTGAAAGCATGTGAAAGCCTATAGCAGTATAGTCAGCATAAATGTAAAAATAGAGTCAAAAACTGTGGACAGTGCACAGATTGTGCTGTAAAAAGTAGTATACAATACTCCATTCCCTTCTGTGAGCATGAGGAATACATTACTGTGACCCTTCAAAGGGAGGCACTGAGTTCCTGTCCTTCCTTGGGTCCTCCCTCCCTGAGCTGACAGCTCCAGCCCTGCTCTGCCTGGTCCCCAGCCTGGGCTGGCCTCGCCTGGGCTTTTTTTCCTGCAGGCAGTATCTGGAGCAATTGGGAATCCAGCTCTTTTGCTGGCTTCGAGGTCCTTCTGAATGGAAAGGGGACAATCAGTTTCTCAGCAGTATCACAGCACTGTGTCCCTAGCTGTTAAATGGGAAGGCTGTACAAAACCATTGTCCTGAAAATGGGAACTTGCACAAGTTCTTGCTGTTCTCTCAGGAAGAATTTTTAGAACAAGGTTTAGAGTGAAGATGGTATGGCTGCACTCAGTTGTCTGTACATTTGACTTTGAAAGAAAAATGGTCTCTGCCTCTGGGCTGAGCGAGAAGTTTTTCTCCGTGTCAAGAGTGTGAATTGTGAATCTACTCATAGATTTTGCAGTATAGTCAGAGATAGCTGCTTAAGATCATCTGTGAGCTTTTTATATAGCAAATATTGTCATAGTTTAGAGGCAAGAGGACATTGGTGATACCCCTGATTTCTNTTTTTTTTTTTTTTTTTCAGTATCTGGCAGTCTAGCATTTGGGTTTTTTTATCCCAGATTTTGTAGTAGTTACAGGATATTACAAAGCATTTCAGGACTGCTGGAAGCTCATTAAGAAGTCAGCCTCTCTTACAGTGCTGACACTGCAGGATTTCCAAAGAGCTTTTTGCATCTTCTCTGTTCCTCCTTGGGTTCCCTTGTAGCGTCTCAGCTCTGCCAGAACATCTGTCCCTGACCCAGCCCTAGCAGAAATCCTAAACCCAGGTGATCCTTTGCTCCCTGACAGGTGGGGAAATCTGTAGGTGGTGCAGCATGCAAAGGAGCTGTTCCCGAACAGCTGGAGTTAGACTGTGCTGAAAAAGACCCAACTGCTGGGCTTACCCAGGGGACCTCGGGTTTGTGCAGCTGAACTAGGTCACCACCTGCCCCTGCCTACCTGGTGACCCAGCAGAGGAGTGCAGAGATGGCATTGGGAAAGTCCAGCCAGGAACAAGATGGTGTGTATTGGCTGAAGTGCTTCTGCAGACTGGCTTTGGGAAAGGAAATCCCTTAGGCACACTAGCATGCTCTCCTGCAAATTGTTTTGCTTTTCACTGCGTGCTCCTAGGCCCATTAAGCTGGAAATGGGACTGAGAATGGCTTCTGGAACACAGCACACAGGACTGATTTTGCCAGAGCATCAGTGCACTGTTTATTTTTCTCACTTCATTCTCCAGCACAGTCACTGCCATCCCTCCTTTTTCCTGGTACATTAAACCTGGTTCAGGAATGCAAATGATTGTGCTGAATGAATCATCTCCACAGCCTTGTGCATCCAGATGAGGTCATTGTCTTTACTTGTATGTTCACAGTGTGCTTCTTGAATAATGCAGTGTGCTGGTGGTCCCTGGAACTTTCAGTGTCTGGCATCTGATGTCATGAAGACTGAGCTATAGCCTAATCTGATGAAAATCAGTGTAAATCCACTGATGTCAGGGTAATTGAGCCAAGTTAAAGACTCCAGACAGGATCTTTATGATTGCATTTTTACTCTATGTCAAAGTATAGCCAAAGTAAAGGATTTGTCATATTTTATGGCTCTCCTTAGGGTGGTCATTTTTAACATAAAAATGCAGATGTGGGGGAAAGTCGAAGAAATGGTCTGATTTTTAGAGCAAGTAAGACTAGTCTAAAGAGTAGTTGATATTGCAAGCAAAGTGCTGGATTTAGTGGAGCATGTAAGGCTACTGCCTAGCCTGGTGAAGCAGAGCAGTGCTGTGCACTGGGGCTTAATCTGCTGGAGAAGCAGATTAAGGAAGGGAAATTCTGGCCCTGACACAAATTCAGATAAAGATATGTTGCTTGTTAAAAAACTATATTTGTTTTCCAAATCATTATCTGGGTAAAGCTTGTGGATATAAACCTCAGCAAGAGCTTCCGAGTGTTGCACATCACCAGACAAATTATTCTGGTCTGTGAAAACATGGAGCTGGATTTCACCACTTCTGCTGTTTGAGTTGCTGCTTTAGGAGTGTGTGTGCTGAGCTGCTGGGGATATAAAGGCATCATCCCTGAATGATCATTCCAGTATCTGGAAGTCTTCTGAGAGTGTGACTGATTCCTCAAGGGGGAGTTTGTGGTTGTGACTGTTCTGGTGATTCATGGCCCACCTCAGATTCTGTGGAGCTGCTGACAGCCTGCTGCTGACATTTGTAGCTACTTTCAAACCTACAACTTGGAGTCATCTGAAAAATACTTCGGCCTTCTCTAACAGGTGCCCTTAAGGTATTCTCTTCTCCTATGTCTAAGTTTTGCTGTAGACCCCAGGCCATACCTCCCACCTCCCTCAAAAAATACCCTTAGCCTGGCCTTTAGGTCCACATCCACGTTTTTTGAAGGTAATATGGTACTGCTGCTTCAGGGAGACAGGGCACTAATGGTAGCTTTTGTTCCTGTTTGATTAGTCAGTAATACTTCAAAATAGTGGCTTAATCTGTGTTTGTATCTGTGGTGTTTATTGTAATCACATAAAGCATGTGGAACTTATTTAGTATTAATGTGATTGTCAGAAGTCCTTTGATAGAATTTCTGCTGTAATTCAGGATTAAGTGCCCTGAGCATTAAAGAAAAGGAGCTTATTTTTGTGCTGCCTGAATCTGAAAGAAGCGCCAATGGTGTCTTCTGGAGTCAAGCTCCATCCAGTTCTGACAATTCATTGGGATTGACCATTCCCTGAGGTAGAGAGCCAAAGGGAGAAAGGTATTTTTGCATGGTATTTCAGATTGTGAGGAGGTGGGGCCACACCTGAGTTATGGCATATTACATAAAAGAGAAGAGCCATAGCATCATTAGATGTGTGATAGGGGAAACCACCAACCACAATTATCAAGTTACTCCTAAATAATATAAATATCTCTGCCATTGAATCTTCACTGGCATTTGGAAACTAAGAGAAATAGGAATTAAATATTCTGCTCCACTTTACCTCAGGCAATGCATAGAGGGCTCTAAAGTACTCAGTGGCTTTCAAAAGTATCATTTTGTCCTAGCAAATAGCAGTTCTTTCCTGCTACCTTAGGAAAAAAGTTTGCTTTTTACTTATTTTACACTGTGTCTCCTTTAAATGAAGGTAGTGCAGGGTAAAAAGGTGTAGGAACAAGAACTTGCACAGATATCAAAATAGTTGAAGATATTAGAAGAAGCTCCAGCATATTTCAGTTATCTGTACTTTGATTCTAGTCTATTATTTTGGTCAAGATTGTTGTAGCTACAGCAATTTAAATTGAGTACAGGCTGCACTAAGAGCTGAGGGGAAACCTTGGCCATTTGATTGTGTTGAAAAGAAGTTTAAGTGGCATGCTCAGCCTTAAGCACCTAGAAGCATCTCAGAAAATTCATCTGGATGATCTACCCAAAATAATGGACTCTTCTAAGGGTATCATACTGGATGAAGTTTCAGAAGTATCTGTTAAGCCTTAAAAAAAAGTAACAGGAAGTTGACATCACTAAAGGACAGAGAAAAAGGAGATTAATGGAAACAGAGAAACATCCTACCAAAAGCTGGAGCTGTTTCCAAAGTCTAATATAATAAATAATCTATAATCTATAATAAACTCTGGCTGATTAAATATTTTATCTATGTGGCAGGTAGAAAACATTTCCAAGAACAGCTAATCAGAGGGATGAAAGCCTAGTGCTACAGGCTCTCTTTCCAGCAACCACACAAGCCAAAAAGAAGCAGAAAACACCCACCCCCACCTGATGTGTGTGTATGGTTAGTTGATGGCCAGCTATAAAAAACAGGTATAAAAGGGAGGCTGTATGAATTATTTGCATCTTTGTTCACTGTGGAAGACACTGAGATGATCCCCTGTGCCCATGGGGAGGCTCATCAGGCTGAGACTGAGATGATTTTAAGTGAATTTATGGTATAGATGCAAGATGGATGTGAAGTTATAGGCAGAACTGGGCCCACCCATGAAAGAATAGTAGTGTGTGTACTTCCTCACTGAAAGCTGCCTTGGTACTTGAAGACTGGAGGGTGTTAGAAATGGGGTCAGTGTTTAAAAACAGTCCAAATTAAAAATAGCTTAAATGTATCTGCAAGCCTGACATCTCTTCCAGCTGATTTGGTGGATACTATAGTAAAAGGCAATATTAGTGAACACCTGGATAAATGTATGTTCTCTTGTAAAACTATGGGGGATCTTTGAATAGATTCATGTAAATATCCAGTAGATAGGGTATATTTGAGTCTTTAAAAGGCTTTGGACAAAGGCATTGAGGCAATCATGAAGTAAGAGGGAAAGTATTGGTAAAATAATTGGTTAGGAGGATGTAGAGGATAACAGATTAGGCAAATATTTGGAAGTAAGATTCACTGGGGTTACTTCATTGACAAACTACACCAGTATCAGGAAATCTGAGCTGAAAATACTTGGATGTGCAGTTGAAAATACACTGGTTTTGTTTTTAGTCTTCCTTTAAGGGTCTGTGTGTGAGTTGCTGAAGGGAAGGAAGGCTCTTTCAAAGATCCAATGTGCAGCAATCAACACACCTTGGACCCTGCTGGAAGCCTTGAGGAGCATCTAATGCTTCCAGGCATGACTGAGCAGCACCAAGATGGCTCTAAATTGATATTAGATGGAAGGAAAGCCTTTTTGTAAAGGACTTCCTTGTCTGTCAGACAGCTGTTAGTTTCGCTCTTTTTTTCTATAATTTCAGCCTCATGTTTGGATCCAGAGGAATTTGTCACCTCCTCTGTTTATACTCAAGTGGCCACTAGTTCATTGCTCAATTGCAATGCTTGTGCCCTTAGGAGTGCAGGGGAGGTTGCCCAGTGGGAGCAGCTAACAGAAAAAGTACAGAGATCTTCTGTTATGTATTTTAGAGTTGTGTGAATTTATTTTACCCCATTTCAAATATTTTAGATTCAGCTCACATTCCTATGGGCTCTGAACTTCTGATTTTCTTACCAGTTTTTAAAAGGGATTTGTGCTGTAGCTGTGGCATGGTCTCAGAGAACACCAGTGATTCACGTACTAAAGTTTTAAAAGGGTGCTTACATACTCAAAAGAGAGCACATCCTAGTTACAGTTCTTGCCATAATCCCTGTTGAAGCATTTACTGTTTTAAATAATTTCCTTCAGTCTATAATTTTTGTAGCAGAGAGCACCTTTAAAAAAGTACACATTCAAACATTGCTGTTTTCCTCTCTCTTTCTGGTTTTCTTTGGAGAGAGCTCCAAGAGTCTGAAGAGAGGATGTAGCTGAATGTCACCTTCACTGGTCTTTGCAAATTATTAATGTTTGAAGGATGTCATGACGTTAAAGAGAGAACTCAAAGACTCAGCAGAAGTGTTCTCAGCTACAAATAGGTCTTTCATAACTGCAGTCATCTGAGAGATTTTATGTTTGGGTGACAAAGCACAGGAGACCAGCACAATCAGCAAGGTGTAATGTTATTAGCCTTGTGTTTCTGCAGTGCTCCTGTGGGCAGTGATCCGCAGGGACCTGTGTCTGGAATGTATTTGAGTGAAAGATCCAGGAGATGATTCTCTGTTCTGTTGCTGTCCCAAAGACACAGCAGCCTTAGGGACACTGTCTTAATCCAGAGTAAATCTCCTAAAGTCTCTGTCTGGGCTTTGTTGTGGTTCTTCTTCCATTAAAACCTGAGAAAATGTGTGAGCTGGTTATGTTTCTGCTCAGCCCTTTCTAGCATGCAGTCCGGTGAAATTCAATGCCAAAGATATCAGACTTAGTTCTGTGTTGTTTGGGGTTTTTCCTGGCTGATTTCATTGCTTCTCCTACTTTCCCATCTTCCTGACTTCCAGCTGCAAGAGTTTGGAAGTATTCAGAAGACTTAGAAACACCAGGGAGCAATTTTAACAATACAAGTAATTTACATCCAAGCTGTTCTGCCTGTCCTTTTTTATTATTTCCACTTGTGTGTGACTACAGCAGTCACAACTTTCAAAGAGTCAGGCTAATATGAGCAGCTCATCTTCTGAAACCTAAGATCCAAGCTGACACATAACAGAAAGGATTGATGTTTACCTCTGCTGGTTTTGTAAAGAGTAGCTATTTAAAGCACGTTTTAATTTGAGTTGGCAGAATAAGGATCACACACAGTCCCAAAATACCAGTGAACACTGGTTTTAATGTTTCATTGTTTTGCTGTACAGGATAGCTAGTGCTGTGTTTCATTGAAAAAGTCAGCTTTCCCTTGGCACTATATCTAGTATTTCCAGGGCCACAGAGGAATGGGTGGAGGTTTTTAAAAAGCTCCAATTAATGCTTAATTCAGTTAGAAAAGGAGCCTACTTCTTCATGGGCATTAAAACATACCTCTGCCACGTCTCATTGGACCTTCTGAATGCATCAAATTATTCTGAAGGTCACACGCTAAGGACAGTGTGTCATAAATAAGCAGATTAGCCCAGAAAGTCACTGGAAAGAGTGTTTTCCCCTGCTTTGGGGTATTTAAAGATGATGGTGGAAGTACCCAGAATCCCTGCATCAGAAAACACCATTCAAAAGGTTTATGAAAAGGAGAATCAGGCAAATTTTTCTTTAATTATTGTTATCAGAGAAGAACAGGCTCCTGGAGGCTGGAAGCTCCTGTCCATTATAAGCAGTGTGGGGCCTCAGCAGGAAGCAGGATGCATGGAAGGGATGAGCTGGAGTGAGTTTGGGAGTCAGTCACCCCTGAGAGGAGTGAGCATCTGGTCCATAAACAGCCAGCAGGGAAGAAGGGCAAAGGGGAAGGCAAATATGGGAATAGCCTCACCCCACTCAGGCCACGAGCTCTCAGCTGGGTGACCGTGGGAGGGACCCAGAGCAAGAACAGGAGAGAATCCCTCCTGCTGAAGGTGTTTGAAATGAGGTCAGACAGAAGACTGGGGATCAGAGTTGGTTTTGCCATTGGCTTTAGTGGGATTATAATTGATTCCTAAGTCAGGT
The DNA here is from genome assembly GCA_013400575.1 of Peucedramus taeniatus. Taxonomy (NCBI): domain Eukaryota; kingdom Metazoa; phylum Chordata; class Aves; order Passeriformes; family Fringillidae; genus Peucedramus; species Peucedramus taeniatus. The sequence goes on along the minus strand of WBNO01026276.1, from coordinate 64,708 downwards.
AGCCATCCTTAAGGCGAGTAAACAGGGGCTTGTGTTGTTAGGAAAGCTGGGGTAAAATAAGAAATGGGGTCCATTTCTAGTGCTTTAAGTGCTCAATTCTGGCTCCCTGTGTGGACAAGTAGAAAGTCTACCTTCCACCTAAAGCATGCTAGAAATGCCCACATGTGGAATGAGCACATGGAAACAATTTGTTAATTGGGACACAGCCTGTGTGTCAGTAAGATTGTCTGCACATGCCCCAGAGGGGCACATCCTCAAGAAGAGCTGGATATGAGTGAGAGCACATTGCATAAAGGAGGGCATTGCTGTTTGAAATGAGGCACTGATGTGTGTTTACAAGCTGACTTGTTGTGACCCCAGCTGTAAGCAGAGTCCAACAGCTGCAGCAAATTGCTAAATCATTCTTGGCTAATGCTGACATCAAATTATTAAATAGTTTTTGTGAGGTTATTGTTTGTCATAGGTACATAACAAACATAAGTCTTAACGCCTTGTTGTCTATTTCCTTGAGCTCTGTCATAATTTAAAAATAATACACTATTTCTTTGGCATCTGAGCTATTCCCCTCATTACATAATTTTATTTTTTCCCCTCTGATAAGTCAACTCCCAAGTAATCCAGAATGCTGAACTTGTGACTTTGCAGATGCCAGCAGAGTCAGTGCCTGGGATATCGTCACAGGCATGAGATAGCGACTCTCTGGGGAGATCAAAAGGAAACCAAGATGCAAGGGAATGCTGCCATAATTATACACAAGAAGGTTAGCTCAATGTCACTGCAGCAAATTCCTTGTGGTTGCTGAGAACTGTCTCAGTACCAGAGAGCAGCCCAGTCCCTGAATATCTGCTAAAAACATCAATAAGAACATTAAAAACAGATTAAAAACAAAGCCCAAAACACTTAATGTTCTTAAGTCTTCGGTTGTTCTCTTATGACAATGTGCCATGGTAGTTTTCTCTTGGATGAATCTTTCTCTCTGGAAAAGTAGAGCAGAGCATTTGAGGGAATTCTCCAGCTGCTAGCAAGGAAATTTTTTCTCTGATATCTGTGCAGCTCTGCCTCCACAAACTGCTGAAAGTTGCTGGGTTAAAGTTGATCTTTCCTAGGAGCCTGACAGAAACATGTGGTGGTGATGATTAGAGTTGTTCACTGTCCACTGATGAGCACAGTGGAAATAGAAGTGTCTGGGCTGGACCTGCTGTGATCTGTTTTCACCAGGGTTCACAGTCACTCGTTCCTCTCTAGGAGCTGCTGGAACACATCATTGCAAATTCCCAAGCTGCTTGTGGAGTCTCCACGTGCTGCTGCTCAGGGCTTGGAAGATTCCAGCTCCAGTTTTATCCAGATGCTAGCAACTCACCACATGTTTGTGTGAGCTTGACTGCAGAAGGGCAGGGGATGATCCTGGCAGCAGTTCAGCCGTTTCTTGCTCCAAGCTGCACTGTGGAGATAATGTCACCTGAGATGCGCTCTTGTGCAAAGCTCTAGATCATTTGATGCATTTCTTTGGAAGCTGTGTGTGTGGTGGAGCTGCACAGCTCCTGGGCTGTGCCACTGAGAGGACTGAATGCTCAGAAGAGGCCAGCACTAACCAGGAACCAGCAGCTCCTCATTCTGGGTGAGGATTGGCACAAGGGAAGGCGTTTGTGCCCATGTGGATGCAAGGGCTGCACCAGGCTGGCGGTGCCTGTGCCAGGACATGCAGGAGGCAAACACCTTCATGCTCCTGTGGGCACTACAAAGCCTCAAGGGAAAAGCCTTCCTGATCTCTCTGTCAGGCATGGAGTAGCCTTCTTGCTGCCTGCTGGGATGGATGTGGTGTGGTACCTTCAAAGCCTGCAGGACTCCCTGTCTGGATTGGGAGTTAAAGGAAAACACATTTGAGCTTCCAGCACCATCTCTAGAAACTTGCTTATGTACAGCATTTGTCCCCAGATTTGTCAGCTTCTATCCAGCCTGTGAAGTGTCAGAATGTTGGAGAGCGCTCCCATTTTTATAAATAGGTAACAGAAATTTTCATTTGTTTCTAATATGTCCCCTCATGAGGTGCTCAGGATAGGCAGCAGCTTTTTGGCTGTTAGACCCTCAGCTCAGCCATAATCAGCATGTTTTATGTTTCTCCATGGGCTCCTGGCCACCTGTATAATGTCCACCTGCTGAACTGGGCAGGATGCCTACCAGCACTGCCATCCAGACCACTGGAATGAGGCACGGGTTTCCAGGAGGTGATGATGTTCCTAAAGGACAGTTTGCAGCAGGGTGACAAATGCTGCTGTCCCTTCTGCATGGAGTCACTCCCATGCACCAGTCTCTTTACTTCCTGTTACTTAAAGGCACTTGGGGGGATTTATCCAGAAGAATTGCTAACGTTGTGGCAATGATAGCAAATGAATATTCAGAGACAGTCTCTGGCCCCCAGAGACTGAGGAGTTTTAATGTGTTCATCCCGAGCTGCATGGGGCTTTTTTAAGAATAATAAATTTGCTAGAAAATGCAGGTTTAGAATAACCACAAGTATTTGCCCTCTTCAGTAAAATTTGTGCACTAGTTCTAACTGGGAAAGGACGTGGTGCTTCAGGAGTGACAGTGAATGTGCCTCTGGCCCCTCCTCAGCCAAGGTGCAAGGACCCCACAACATCAAGATGTTTGCTCAACACCCCTTTACTGTGGAAGGAAGTTTGAGCCTGCAATGCCCAGTGACTGAACGGGGACTGAAAGCCTGCTGTTGGCTTTAGGACCTTTCAGTAGTGATTAGGGATATTAGAACAGTGTTTGGGTACTGGGGGTCTGAGCACTTAGGTGAATATTGAAAGTATTAAGCTTGAAGTTTCTTTTTTAATTTGTTTTTTCCCCTTCAGTGAGAGTGTCCTGATGGAAACAAAATAAGCTTGGTAGGATGGAGCCAACTCACACGCCCGGTAATCTGCAGGTTGTCCTGCTACTCCTTGGGAAGAGAGGCTGGTAAAGCTAATTTTGGGGAGCAATCATAGGTCTGATAGTGATGGAGGGAGAGGCCCACGTGAAGAGGTACAGGCAGACAGTGAATTTCTGCCAAGGCACCTTGGTCTTGGCTGGCCTTCTGCATAAAGCTGTGTCTTGGCTGGTTCTACAGAAAAGAATGCCAAATATAATAAGTTATGAAATTATTGGGGATTTTTTTGTAGGTTGGGGTTGAACTGATGCCTTGCTTGGAAGCCAGTGGCACTGTCTCCATTAGCAAATAGCACCATGAAGTAGGAGCAGATCTGCAGAGCAGAGAAGCAGTGAAGAACCAGACAGACTTCAGATTTCAAACCAGCTTCATTCTAATACCATGGGCAGGAAGTTTTGCAAGAACCTAGCAGCAAATCAAGAGACCAAATATTTAATATTAAAAATGTTGACAAAACCTTTCAATTTATCAAGAATATTTCAAGGTGGGGTTTTTTTTGCCAAAACAAAGACTACAAAAAGACCTGGCATATATTATGAGACATTCCAATGCTGTTGAAGCAGTTTGGGTTTTTTTGTTTCAAATCATTTCAGCTGAAATTTTGTTTAATACTTCTTGAGATCATCTGGCATTCTCTTTTAAACCTATTTGTGTCATTCTTGTTATAGTTTCAAAGAGGCTTATACATAAAATTGATGTCTTTATAACTATTTAAAAACATATTATTATACCTATTTCTGCCTGCACAACAGAAAGGAAAAAAAACCCAGTGCTGCTGACTTAACTTTCTTGTTCTGACTCTTCTGGTGTGTGACTAGGGAATTAGTCGTGACACATCTGCCTTGGCTGCAGGAAACAGGGAGAGGAGGCAGCAACACAGGCATTTGGGAGCTGAGGAGAAAAGGAGAAAATGCAGGGGAGCAGCCCAGCTGCAATGAAAGGAGCGTGTGAGGCTTGGGCAAAAGTGGTTTTTAGTGTAGTAAGCTTTGCACTCTGAAGGCTTTGGATATTGTCAAGTGATAAAGGTGGGGAGGAAACCCCACCTTTGGGGTATGGCAAGGAAAGTTTATAGTCCATGATACTGGTTGTGGAGTAGTTTGTCAGTCAAACATCAGGAATAAAACAGCCATCAGCAAATAGCTATTGACAATTAAACTAATTGTAATGTGCTGTTTTCATATCCAAGAAATAATCTGTACATACACCTTGCTCTCCTAATCTAACTTGGGTTCTTATTTTAGTCTGCCTTTAAGAACAAGAACAAAACAGATTTGAAAATTTCTTTTATAGATTCCCATACCTGAAAAATTTAAATTGGTTATTGGACAGATGAAAAATACTGCTAAAAAGGATTGAGTCTTATGGAATGTTGTCAGTGTTCGTTTGGGTTTTTTTAAAGAAGATGAAATCAGAAAGGTTTTGGAGTTAGCAGGATACCACCAGATAGTTGTCAACTATCTATTCAGGAGTCTATTTTCAAAAGAGAGGCAGTGTCAGCCAGAAGTTTGTCTGGATTTTCTATGGGCTCAGAAAATGTGTGCAGTGAATTGTAAATATGGGTATGAGGAGCAGCCCTTTGGTAGATTATGAAACATCTAGGAAAACCCATATGTGACCAGCTCATTTTTCCTTGTGATTTTCCAGGTTCCAGAATCTGCTGTGGTCCCGAAAAGCCTTTGTGGACAGCGTGAAGGTCTATAACCACAGCTACATCTACATGCCAGCCTTCTCCATGAAAACAGGCACAGGACCCTCCCTGCGCGTCTACTACACGCTGGAGGATTTCGGTGCCAAGCAGGCAGTCCTTTTTGCCAACCCCAACTTCCTGCGGGACATCGGCAAGTTCTGGAAGAGCAAAGGTATTCACGCCAAGCGCCTTTCCACGGGGCTTTTCCTGGTCAGCGCTGCCCTTGGGCTGTGTGAGGAAGTGACAATTTACGGCTTCTGGCCCTTCTCGGTGGACCTGCACGGGAAGTTTATCAGCCATCATTACTATGACAATGTCCTGCCTGACTCCGGGTTCCACGCCATGCCGGAGGAATTTCTACAGCTTTGGTTCCTTCATAAAAGTGGCGTGCTAAGAATGCAGCTAGAACCGTGTGAGGACCCTCTAACCCAGCCTTCAGCCTGAGGATCATAAGAGTCAGTTTGGGAGATCAATAGTTTTTAATTTCCATGCTCTCCAATAGAGAGTTCTGGTTTATGTTGGTTGTTTTTAAAGGGATTTGCATGGACCATAAAAATGCCACTTGAAGGCCAAATGGAATATGTCCTTATTGTCTAGTGCTTTATGGAACTGGGAGGGGATGAAATGTATCTCTCCATCAAGTCCATTCAGCAGCAGTGGGAAAAAATGTCAGAAGCAGTACAGCTGAACTTTCCAGGGACGTTTTTAAGTGACAAGTGTAAAAAGGGCATTAAGGCTCAGAGAGTCACCAGGCCACTCATAAGCTTTTGCTGACAGTGCCAAATATGACTATCTCTTCCAAATTCCATTTCATTCCAGATCAGCACCCTGTAGAACTTTCCTTTTTCCTTGCTTTTTTCCTCTGTTTGGGTGTGTGTGTGTGTAGGACAGCATGTGTGTGTCATTGACTCTGTTTCTTTTCCTTTTATTCCTTTTATTTTTGATATGTTGCCCCCTCCCCCGAGGAAGGAAAAGGGAGGGCTTAAAAGCCCAAGGAGCTGAGTACCATCAGCTCTTCTGAAGACTCTTGGGAGAGAGAAGGTGCTAAGAATCTGGTTAGAATGTCATAGGAATGCCTTGCTACTGGGGATGGATAGACCTGTGTGTTGTAGGTATTACCAGGATGGTTCAGGTCACTGCACTTATAGCTATGCCAGTACTGTACTGTGGGCAAGAGCTGGTTAAGGCAAATTGGTCTGAAAAGAAAACATGTTACAAAACCAGCAGTGAAGCACAGCCTGATTTCAGTGACCCGCTTCAAGATTTCCGCAGTGACTTTCATAGCAGGGATGGTTCCTGACCTGTTTTTCTGTCCAGCCTTAGGGATTAATTCTGTACATTTAGACTCCAGATGTTCATGGACTGCTGAGGGTATTTGAGGGGTTCAGTGGAATGTAGAATGAGGTTCTTCATGTGCTTACAGCAGGAAAATTGCAGAAATGAATGTAAGTGTCATTTAAAATTAGTCGAAGCTTCGAAAATCGTTTCTCTGCGTGTGACTTGCTCTTCTGCTTGGATTGTAACGTTAGCCTTAAAGACTTGTACTTCTCACACAAGATTGTCTCTGCTTGAAGAGAGTCTGGGAAATAAAACAGCCTTTGGGAGCACCGAAAAGCTGCACAGCCAGCAAGAAAAAGGAAAAAAGAGAAGGGCATGCCTGATGCAAGGCAGCCCTGCTCGCAGTGGTGAATCCTGTCAGTGTGCACACTGCCTGAAGGACTGTTTTATTTTGGGTTATTACTTGGGCAGCAGATGGTCCTCTCACTGTGGAAATGAGAAATCATTTTGTTTGTTTGCTTTGGTTTAGCACTGGAGGAGAAGAGGAGAATCCCAGCTCAGTCTGCAGCACAATTTAAGCTGCTAGATGTTACCACCATTAACTTGAAAAATCCAGATCAGTGTTCTCTTTCTTATTATCTTACTACTGAAAATCTAGTCAAGGTGTTGGAACAACAAAGTTGTCATCAACTTTCCACAACTTCCTGTGCTGTTCTAGCTCCAAAGTTCTAATATTTTGGGGGATGTCTTCTCAAGTGTTGATAAGGTCTCTCCTTGTAGACTACCAGCTGCAAGTTCTATATATATAAATAATTTTTTTTTAAAGTGAAATCCATGGCTCTTCTTTAAATATGAATAGTTCAGCTCTCTGTGTAGGAAACTGGGGGGAAAATAGTCATGTTTTTCTTTTTAAGCCTATGTTTCATAATAAAAATTTTATTTTGGAACATGGATATTCCAGGAATAAAGTGGGCACTGTTTTCTAGGATTACAGGGCAATGCTAAAGGGTAATGTGGAGATTTTGGAGTGTCCTAGTTATTGTTCTGATAGAATCTGAATGTACCTCATAGCCCATGTTATCTTTGTCCATGTTTTCATTAAAAGTACAGTCAGCACACTGATGGAACATCACCTGGTAATTCATTCCATTTCATTAGTGCATTATCTATGATGTGAGGAAGGATTTGAAAGTAAAAATATTTTCCTTGCTGCTTGTTACGGCAGAATTTGACTGAGGTGCCTCTCCTGGAGACAAAGAGGTGCCTGTATGGTTTTTATTGGGTGCATCAAGTTTGCACTTTTTAGTGCTTTATAGATTACATTATCTGTGAAAACAACAGTTGGAATATGATGTGCTAAAAATGGCATGTCAGCAGGATGCCAGCATTTCCTTGAGAGCAGGAGGGAGCAAGGAGAGTAAGGGGGAACTGCCTCTTTGCTGGTCATCTTTTGGTATTTTTACCAGTACTTAGGAATTCACTTCTGAACCTCTCTTACAGCTTTCCAACCCCTTGGTAATTATTTATTTGTTCTGTGTGTTGAGAAAATAATTGGATTAGAAGAACAAGTGTTTTTGTAGGAAAACTCTGTCCAGTGTTTCCTAACGTCTGGCTTCTTCATGTTATACCAGTGCCCTGGATATCTGGAGGTGTTGTATTCCCCACCTCTGTAGGATTGAACCTGAGGCCTTTGTGAGTCCCTTCTGGTGTCTGCAGTCCTGATGTTTGCTAGGAGATAGCTTCCAAGGAATTATGGGGGCAGGAGGGGTCCAGGTTGTGTTTGATGTGTGGCAGATACTGGAAAAACTATAGTTCTGGCTCTGTTCACATCTACATACAGTGAGTATAACTGGCACACACAGTACAAAGGCAACCACATTTGATGAGGAAGTAATGGCTTCAAGGGTAAACAATTTTCTATAACTTCCAGAAAACTGGCAGTTGAGAAAAGGTGAGAAGCAAATATAAATGCCACTTTTGAGAGGCAAAATCCGGTTTAGCTGACTTGTCAGTCCATGGAAACGCTGGCAGCAATCAGCCTTTTGCCCAGCAGGTAAAAAGGGATGCAGGAGAGCACTGCAAGTCTTTTGTGGCAAGAGCAGTCAAAAAGACAAAATCAAGTAGCTGGGAACATAAGAGTGGCTGTTGCCTGAGACCAGTGTTGGAGTGAAGCTCTCCATCTCTCCATCCATGTGGAGTGTGGAGCTTGCCTTGTGGATGCCTCGGAGGAAGGCAATCCATGTGTAGGATCACTGATATCAAAGACGGCGTTCCATGGAAGAGCCTGAGAATTTATCCACCTTCATGAGGGAGGTGTTGCTATATTTTTAGTGAAGTCTTTTGAAATCTTAATATTTGTTAGTGAAATTGCCTCCTGCCGCACCTCTATTTCCAATGCCAGTCCCTGAGTTTCCCTGATAGTGTAGCTAAAGCCACACAAATCTGCCAGGTTGAAAGCTACTGCAGTTCATCTTCAATAAAAACTGGTTCAGGTTGGCCAAATTATTTGTTAATATTCATAGTTATTAATTTTATCATAGAGCTGACAAGGGACAGAAGTGCTGGAATATTGCTCTGCCTGCAGAGGAATCATTGTCCCATGTTTATAAGGAGAATACATTAAATACCTTTACAAGAAAGGTATGCACTGAAATCCCTCTTGATACAATCTTTTTGGGGCTGTATATGTATATATCAAGACCAATTTTTGAACTTGTGACAAAACTATGTAAAACTTTTCCTCCTTGTTGATTAGGAAGCCTCTTGGAGCTCTTTCTAGATCAGACAAGCAAAACAGAAACCAGCAAAGCAAAATCCTAGAGAAGGGAGTGGGAGGTGTGCTCATGAGAATAAAAACATCTCTAATTTTGGCACAGACTTTGTTTCAGTGCTAAGAACTCTTGCTCATGAGTGTTGTATTTTTATATTTTTGCTGGAATGAAGATAACAAGTTTGGTGTGAGGCAGCTACTAAAGTCAAAGGTCTAAGCCTCTGTTACAGCTGAAGTTTTACAGAATATGAAAATATTGGCTGTTTTTTTGACTTGACTACTTTCATTTTTTTGTTATTTTCCTCAAAATTCATGTGTTTATTTAGGCAGCTGAGTTAGCACCTCTGTGAGAGCTGAAACTAAGCAAAGAATCTGCTTTTTGAAACTTAGTGTCCTGAAATGTGGTAGTTACAGAAAACCATTCCTGGAAACAGCTTCATGAATACTAACTTAATATTGGGCTCACCCTTGCCAGTAAAAGGGAACTTTTTATCTAGAAGTGAGGAAAATGAAGGAGGTGACAGCAATCTCACAATTTGCTGCCTCTCTGACTCTTCTTCAGCTTAATAGATTAGTAAGTATTGGAAGAAGTCCAGGTTATAGGAAGGACAAGCTGTTCTTTCCTGCCACTCCCATCAAAACACAGATATAAAATGGACTAACCAGCTGCCATCTTGAATCATGGCCTCCTTCAAAAGCTCACATGGTGGAGTTTCCATCAGCTGATTCTTCCAAGTAAGCAAAATCCATCAGGCTTTGTCCAGAAATGCCTGTTCCCCATCTCCATGATTGTTTGAGGGGTATTCTGGGTACTGTAGCTGTCCTAGTCTGCAGAGACCTCCTCTTAATGTGGACTTCTATTTCTGCCCCAAACCATCATCCTAAAGGATCTCTCTTCCCTGTCCTTCCAGATGACCATTCCCTTTGGGGATAGAAGTGTGATTTTTAAAAATCCTGCCATAAGGCAGCTGTTATGTTTTGTTCTTTGAACAAGCTTTTCTTTTAAACTGTTAACATATCCACCAAGAGCTCAAAATAGCTCCAAATAAAAAATACAGCTTCAGCCAGGCATTGGTAATTCCCTCACTGGAGAAGAGAAAGAGGATAGAAGAAGGATGTGTTTTTCAAGGCAACTGCTGTAAAATAATACCTGTTTCCTTGAATTCCCAATTTTTATCTCTTAGAATCTATCATATATTTGACTTTTTTGTAGTTTCTGAACAGAACAATTGGTAAAAGACTTAAGAGTTCTTTTTGTTAAATATTAACAAACTCGTTTCTGTAAGTGAATGCAAAGAGCCAACAGGAGGCTTAACCTATTCTCCCTGGATGATATTTCTTGGCAGCAGCGAGAACTTATACAGCTACTCATTCCTCTCTGGTTATTCATTTTCATCAGTTTTTATTGCAGCAAGCTGAGCCCTGGTGTATTCAGCCTCTTCAGCTTAATGCATGTGCTTTAGAATTAATTTCACTCTGCTTTTCAGCTGTTATGGTGGGGGGAAAAATGTGTTGCTAATTGAAAATGCTTGGTTTGGTACAACCAGGAGAGAGACACTGCCAGATTCAGGCTTCTTCTGGCCATTCTGAGTTCTCTGCAGGACTGTGAAAAGACTCCAGCTGTGGCTCTGAGGCCCAGCTGTGCAGGACAGAGCAAAAGCAGGGGCTGGAGCTTTTTCCCTGGTGGAATAGGCTAATTGTTCCTTGTAGCCACCACTGTGATTTTCCCCAGGGCCCAGCAATGCCCCCCTGGGCTCAGGACCAGGGGTGCAGCTCCATGACCAGCTCATGACCCCAGATAATTACCCATGGCATGTCCTGCTTCACAGTCAGGAGTGCTGGGTTTGCTGGAAATGGTGGTAGCTCATCTCTTTGGAGACCAGCCTGCTCCTAGCAGCACTGGAAATCCCTGGCAAGTCTCAGGAAGGCCTGTTAAAGCTGCATCTTAAATTATTGGCTGTGTACTCCCTCTGCTGTGGAGGGGGTCGGCTTTCTGCTGAGCTGAATTTTTATTCTGTCTGGGACCCTCTAAAGCAAGGGAACCTTTAGAACTCTGACCCTGTGGAATTTACTCTGCTATTTGATGCCTTCATCTTCCAAGTTAAACCCCTTTTTCCCGCTTTATCCTGGATTTAACTCCTGTGAGTGAATACAAAGTGAATTTAAGAAAGCAGCGCCACTAGTAATTGTTCTCTGGGTTTATGAAAAAAAATAGTGTTCAATAAAACACTGGAGTACCTTTTGGACAGTTCCTTCTGATTTCTAATTGTATATTAAATGAATTGTTTCAGTCAGATGGGACCCATAGCAGAGATGAGTTGCATCATTTTCTGTTTATTGTAAGGAAACAATTACAGAACTGTATTACATTTCAAGCTGAATTCTTACCAACAACTTAAGGAATCTTCCTTTTGCAGGAAGGGGTGATTATTTGTGATTTGTTATTGGGTGATTATTTTGATAGTAAATTAAAATTCTTCACTGAAAATAAATGCATAATCTTGAGTACTGAGACACTAATTTGAGTCTACTCAGATATCTCCAACAAAGATTTTGGTGTTCTGCAAAAGTGCCATAATCACAACTTATTTTTTCTTCTGTGCATGTGTTCTTATAGGAAATGCTTGATTTTTTTTTTTTATAAACCCTTCACATGCTGAAAATAAACACTCCTTCGTCAGGAACACAAATTTCTTTTTGGTGGGTACTCATCATATGCAGAGTAAAACTGCCAGAAGATGTCCAGCTTTCAGGAAAATGCTGGCTTGGAGTAGTCTGGCAGGACTCCTTTGAGCACGTGAGTTGACTACTGCCTTTTGAGCTGCAGAGTTTGGGCAGATGATACAGAGTGTGCTGCACTGACAGAAAAAAAAAAATGTAGCCACAGCTCTGTCTGCTTGATGTCTTCCCACTGCAGAGTGATATTTCCTCATTCTGTGAGAGCCCTTCCAGGACTCTTGATCCTACAGATCAGTCATGTGTTGACTGGTTTTAAAGGTCTGGGCTTTGTACTGAAAGCTACAAGGAGCATGGAAGTGCTTGGGAATTATGTCCTTTAGTGTATTTATCCTTTGGTCACTGCATGGTTTGGCCTGTTACAAAACATATACCTAAAAATCATTTTATCTGAGTATCCAAAAGCCATCTTATGTGAGTATGAGACTTGCATATAGGAGGAGGTCACTGGAAGGTGACTGCCTGATGCTGCAGAGTGCAGAAACCACCGTGGCTTTATTTCTATCAATAATGAAATCCCCATTGAGGTAATATTGGATTAGGTCAGCTTTCAGTGCTCTTGAAACTCCGACTTCATAAGCATTTCCAATAATTGTTCCATGCAAAGGCAGAAACAGGAGATTTTTTTCCTTGTTCACACATGTCACCTTGCATTGAAAAATGGAACAAAAAGTCAATCAGAGCTCTTACCCCTTTCAAAGGTCTCTGGAGACTCCCTAAATAATAGATAGGCACACAGTTACATACATAAAAACAAAATAGCCTGAAGTTTATAGCTCAGATGGTGGTTACTATCTTGAATAATTACTTTCAAATCATTTAGAGGGAAAAAAATTGCAAAAATTTTACATGTGAAAAATAGCCCCTATTTTTTTTTTCCTCCTAAAATGCACTAATAATTAAAGAAACCATGTTAAAAGATATGGGACTTGTCCCTGGTTTCCAACTTACTCTGCACTTCTAGCTTTGTATTCAAGTCCATACTTCTGCAAAGCTTCCAATTCTAGATTGTCCCATGTGGTGTCCATAGGCTAAAAAAAAAAATTCAATAAAAAAACAAACAAAAAAATTATATTCCAAATGTAGTCAAAAAAAGAAGAAGAAGAAAAAAAAGCAAGCCCAGGACAGAGGTTCAGCTCTTCTGAAATCTGTGGCTGTTTACATGTTGCATTTAGTAGTGGTGGCCAAAGAAGTAGGCAAGGATCAGAAAGGAGATAAATGCACAAAAGGACACAGTATTTCTGGTAAAGATAAAGGGGTGGAAGCATAGGTTTCAATGCTTGGAACCCAAAGTTAATTGATGTTAGGTCTTTATTCTTTTGCTTCTCTTTCCCTCAGTTCCTGTTGTACTGGGGTGAAACGTGCTCTGTTCACAAGTTGGTTATAATTTTCTCTGCACTACACTGAGCTTTCCTCTGGCCCTAAACCTAAAAAATTAACAGAGAGGCAAAAACCACTTCAGGTTTATCAATATTTGTATGCAGCATTTTACATCTTCCCAGTACTAATTACTCTATTAACTCATAATTAAATGAAGTAGTGGAAACTAATACTTATCCCACAGTTTTGAAGTCTTTCTTCCTGTGGTGATTTTTCTGTTAGGTGAATTGAGATTACTTTTAGCTGAGATGTTCTGAGAATTAACTCATGCTTGGGAATTAAAGTAAAAAAAAAAAAAAAAACCAGAAATTTTATTAAGGTTGTCTGTTTTGAACAATGAGAACAAGCAAATTAACTACCTTTTTTATCTGAGTGAATTTATGCATTTGGGTTAAAATCCACCACCATTGTTAGGGTGTACAATAGGAACTACGATCAGGGAACACCTGGATTGCAGGAAAGGAAAAGCTGTGCATTTATAAAGAGAAAAGAAGGTTTTCTCCCCTTGGCCACACCCTTCAATTTATAAACCAGATTCTCTGCTCTCTTTCAGTGTTCTGACTCAATCAAATCAATGGAATTGCCTGGATTTTAACTAGTTGACTATTCTCAAACCTGAGGGAATTCATCCAATGAAAATTTGAAACTATTTTAGAGCACTGTCAGATTATGATACTTAGTCAAAGTATCATAATTCTGTAATCTCTTCTGTAATCTACCAATTCTTTTTTCCCCTCAAGTATAGACCTTGAGCAGTTTATGCGGTTTGTTGGAAGCTGCTCCATTTGTCAAGTGGAGCACTGGATGAGCCAAGTGAAAACGAAAAAAGGATGTTTTTACACTGCTTCACCATTCACTGGCTGTAACTGGGAATTAGATATCCTCAAGTATTTTATTATTCTTGATGGATCTGATGTCTGCAAGCATTTCCCCTAATCAAATAATTTTGTTAGATTTTATTGATGGAATGAGATGATCTTTTCCCCTTGCTTTTCAACTGCAATTCTTCTTTTCTGATAGTGTTTGCAAGGAAGAAATACTTCTTTCTTCTCTTGTTTTTTAAAATGACAATTTATATCTAAGGCATTATTCTGATCTCAAATGGTGGTTTTCTTTAAAAAGTTGGTCTTTTGCTTTTTTTCTATGTTGGGCACAATATTTTCTTTTCATAACAATACTTACGTTTTCAGTGATGAAATCTCAGTAACTTATCTTCCCCTTTAAAAACAAAAAGATCTTCTGGCTTTCATAAACCCCAGTTTATAAAACTGTCAAGTGTCTTTGGGTTTTATCCTAAATTGAACATAGTTGCATTTTGAATCTTTGGTATATCTTAGTACACCCATACTCAATCAGGTGTCAATAAAATAGAAATTGATTTCTGAAAAAGCTTTCGACTTCAGTTAAAAACAAGGAGTTTTCTCCTTAATTAGGACCTGTAACTGCCATGGTGACACTGATGCCTTAAAGAACCTAGAAAGAAAACAACACTTTGGAGATAATGTTAGTATAGGAGGTGTTATAATGGCTGGTCTTTATTGCAGGTCTCCAGGGGCAGACATGGAAAATGTCCACAAAATGCCCACACCCCCCCACAGGCTGAATACAGTTTTATAAGTTTAGCAAATTAGCATAATTGACAAAAAACACCAATTACAGACATAAGTGGTGAGGCAATTTCCCCCAATTCAACCCTCTCTGGATCCTGCCCCCCCGCCCCCCGCCTTAGATGGGAACTAAACTACAAATAGATAGTATAAAGAATACAGAAAATATATATAAAAGGAAAAAGGCAAAAATCAATTTGGCATAATTTCCCCCCATTTTGCGAGATTAACAAGACTCTACCTTGTCTAGTCTGTACTCCATATTTAGCCACACAACTGTATCATACATCTGCAAAGTAGAACTTAAAGCTAACCCTAACCCCAAATAATAAAAACATTCAGCATCAATACAAGTATTTTTAATTTTAATTTTATGTCTCATGGAAGTTACAAGGACTTCTAAACTTTTTTGTTTCTTACACATAGCAGACACTTGGCTTTAACCTGTTTTAATGCTGTTTCCATCTGGCTATTTCTGAAAGCTCCAGGGAAAAGCAAGCAAACAAAGACACCAAGGAAATGAAAGGTGCCTTGCTGTGATGTTTTTCTAGAGCGGTACATAGCTCTGATAATGAACTGTGAAATGTAGCATGTGAATGATGATGAATGTAAAAACTTGCATGTCTTTTTATTTGAATGTTGTCTCCCTGAGATGGATTATTAGTATGAGCTCTGTAGTGTAAAAATACTGAAAAGAGAAGGGAAGAGAAATGGAAAGAAGATACTTCTAGCAGGTTTTGCAGTGAACCACATCTCCTTTTGACTGTTTTTCCTCAGACTCTGATTAGGTAACATGGCCCTTACCATTAGGATAGTAATAAACAAACTGCTCTGTTCCTAAAGTTAAATCTGCTTCTTTCCCCAGCACTGTAAGGAACAATCTGTTTGTATTTCCAGCACATCTGATTTATTCCCAGGCGCAGGCTCACGGGGCTGCACTGGCTGGGAGATCAGTCAGGCTCACTGGTGATGCCATGGCACGTGTTTCCTGCCCACGTCCTGCATCCAATAGTCTGTGCCTGTGCCAGGAGTTAAGTGACTGTGGTTTGTTACATTTTGCTTCTTATGGCTAGAAGCTGAAGTGCAAACTAAAACTCTGAGAATTCCCTTCCATTTCTTGTAGGCACAACCACAACTTGGGGAAGTTTTGTGCTTGACCAGAACAGAAATGGGCCGGGCAAAGGTTTCTCAAAATTGTTGATTTTGCATTTACCTCACTGAGGTATTTACAAGAAGTCAGTGATTTCTCAAGGCACCAGTATTTGTTGGAGTTGCAGCCATCCCAAATATCTGCCCAGCCTGGGGACCAGGGAATATCATTGGGTTATCCCAAGTCCCTGGTGTTTTACCTTGGGAACAGACTATGTTATCTGAAGGCAAGCAGCCCAGGAAGCACTGCTTGAAAGCTTCTGTTGGCTTCTCCCTGTAGCTGCAAGGTCTCGGCTGTCCCCTTCCCTGAGCTACCACCTGCACATCTCAGACCTCCTGCTCTGTAGCTGACTCTGGCTGTGAGAAGGGGCAAGGCCTCCCAGTGCAGTGCTCAGGGAAGTGGTGCTTGGATCAGTGGTGCTACTAAAACTTCAACAGGTGCTGGGAAGGAGCTCAGTGTTTGGATAAAACAAACTAATTTGGGATCGCTCTGTGGTTTACAGGACTGCTGGTATGCAAAGCCCTGGCAGGACAGACACAAGGTTCCTGCTGGCTCTTTAGGGACTGGGCACACTTGTCATTTTTGCTCTCTCACACAAAGGAGCCATGTGATATGGGATGTCAGTGTTAGCTGTTAAATTCTAATACTTTTATTTGCATTCCTTCTTCTCTTGCCCAGCTTATTGAAAAAAATGTGATGGTAATGTGGTAGTTTGATGTCTTGAGGTGATTTTGAAGTAGATAAGCAAACCATTATGCCTCTGAGATTGCATAATTCCATGAATTTGTTTTACCTCCAGTGCCCAGCATGTAATATTTATTGTCTCATTTCTGATGTGTGTAAGCTTTACAGGCTGGATATCGTGTCCAAATGACAGGAGCACTTGGGTGAACATCTCAAATCATTGTTTTTTTGGCATGCTCAGGGGCAAAGGGATTTGTGTGGAGTGTGTTAAACATCCCAAAGCGTGGTATTGTTCTGAGTCCTGTGATCAGGGCTTCGATCTAATTCACTCTCCAATGTAGCAAATGTTTGCTGTCAGCCAACACTATTCAAGGACTAAGGGAATCTCTTTCTTTGCCCTGCAATAATGTATTTT
Organism: Peucedramus taeniatus; assembly: GCA_013400575.1. Lineage (NCBI taxonomy): Eukaryota > Metazoa > Chordata > Aves > Passeriformes > Fringillidae > Peucedramus > Peucedramus taeniatus. The sequence continues at coordinate 48,069 of WBNO01026276.1, read as the reverse complement.
CTATGATTATGTCAGTAGAATTTGTTCATTTTTCAAGTACTGTGCAGTGCTTCTTTGAAGAATGTGACTTTTTCAGGTGGTTTCACGGTGACTGTACCCCAAAATGTCTAGATGTCTCTTAATAGCAAAAATTGCTTTGTTATTGAATGTATTAATTATTAACAGTATCTTGTCTTTTTCTAGTTGCATTTTACAAAATGTGCCACAAGCATCTTCTGTGATTTTTATAAGGAAAGTCTTATTTATAATGTTTGTGCAAGTGGATGGAAACAAATAATGATTTTATAGTAGCCCATGCCTTTTTTCATAGCTGCACAGTCTTAATGAGCATGATCAGAAGGGACAGGCTCATTGTTTCATTTAATTTTGATGAAGTTTTTCAGAGTTAACTATTATGTTATTCATTATTTGAAATTAATTATCTTAATAAATAAATATCACCATTTTAAGAAATAAAAAGAGTATTTGCGGGGCTTCTATTTCTTCTCTGTTTCTCTCTAGCCCCGTATGTCCAAACAATCAAGGGAATTTCTTGATCCTCTTTATATTTTTAAACCTCCCCACCTCGGTCCCCTTTAAAAACAATGAGGATAAAGGGTCAGATGATGCTGGCCACTGCAGGATTCCTGGTAGGTAACAAAAGGCAAACATCTCTGCTTTCATTTTATTGGAAGGATTATCCATAGCAAAGGTGGTCTCTGCTGAGGTAAGAGGGGAAGACCAACATTCCCTTTCCTTTAGCTGTGATGGTTCTTTTCCAAAAACTTGTGTTTCAAGATGAGTTAAGAGTCCATTTAATGTCCAGTTTACTCAGGTGTGGGCAGATATAAATTGCTGAAGCCGGTCAAGAATAACATCCCAGTAATTATGTTTATGCTAGAAATCCTCAGATTATGCCTTAACTTTCCTTGGCTCTGTTACACATTCATTTCCTTTCTCCAAATGCATGTTTCTACACAGGGATTAAGGGTTCCTCATTCTTCTCAGTTATTTTTTTAATTTTTATTTTTAATATACCATCTCTATCAAGGTGACTCTCCAGATTATTTCCTGTTGCAAGGAGGGTCAGATGTCAGTGAGGGCTCAGAAAATGAGGACTCTCTGCCTCTGGCAACTCCTGCCAAGGGAGCTCTCCATGGACAGAAACTTCTGTGCAGGATCTCTCTGTGGGTGCTTCCTTGTGGAGGCAAAATTGCCCTGGAATGTGGGAGACCTGGTCAAATATCCAAGTCCTTGAAGGTACATTGCACTTAGAGCTGGTGAAGTGCTACTTGAAAGTGCTATCTTGCAGTTTTTCCTTCTGGAAAGGAATCCTTCCTTAGTTACACCACAGATCCCAGATGCTTTTGTTTAGCCATGTGCCTCTTCTTCCTAACCCTTTAACCTTGGTGCACTAATATTCATTCCTTGTAGGAAAACATCCTGTGAAAAGGCAGAATGTCAGTATGAGGGCCTTAGAATTCCTTCTGTCTGGCTTTGACAGGAGATGCTTGAACGTCATAGGGAAGGACAAGAGAAGCACATCCAATGCAGAAAATTCTCTTGGTATCTCACTTTAAATCCTCTTCCACACAGATTTCCAGCACACAATGACATACCCAGCTTGGACAGCCTGGTGTGGCTGTTACTTTTTGGCTTCTAAGTATCTGTTTCACTGATGTGCTTTTCCAGTTCATCCCTTCATGGCATTTTAGCAGAAGTGTTGCACATCATCTATTGCTTGATCTGGATGTCTGGTAAAAACCACACTCCTAAATACAAAGGTCAGCTGGCAGACAGAGCTGCAGTGGTGTTGATGAGAATGAGTTAATGAAGATATTCCCATCTGGTGCAATTCTGCTTAACTCTATTGAGAGGTTTTGTGGAGTTGATGCATCAGGCACACCAAGATCTAATAGCTGGCTGTGACATTTTGCTTGAGCCTGTTCAGCAGCAATGAGATTTCAGCCTCCATCAGGCAGTGTGTGCTGTCTTCCTAATGACCACAGAAACCGTATGTAACATGAGTAACAACTTCAAGAAGAAGATTTTCTGGAGAAGACATGTGGACTTGGGACAAAAGCCTCAATTTGTGATTTTCTGCTGCAGATTTCCTCCTTACCCCCTCAAACTGATCATCCACTTTGTGTCAGGTTGCTGCTGTTTGTTGACAAGGATCAGTTCTTTGCAGTCTCTCAGATACTAAGGTAAAATATTCTTAATGTACTTCAAAAATTCTGGCAGAGAGAACTGGAGACTCAAAAGAAGGAAGCTGCCCTGCCCAGAAGTTCCTCCAGTTGAACACTGGTCCCAGGTCACTGTGACATTTTGTGTTGCCATGTCTGCTTAGAGAATATTTCAAGTGTACCACAACCATGAAGTACTGCATATGTCCATCTTGATTGAACTGCCTGCTTCATAAAACATCTTCCTGTATTGTCCAGTCAGGAGGGTAATTAAACTTCCCATCATGTAGTGTGGCTTTTCCTTCATCTATCAATACAAAGGCCTTGAGTCTCCTCCAGAAAGGACTCCCCATTTACTTACTGCTTTTGAGGAAAGCCATCCAGCAGCTGTGATTGTTATCCCTGTTGCTCTTTGCTCTTCCCTGCAGTCTCTTCTGGTCCTTCTTCTTTCTTTTTGAGATAAAAGGCTTAGAATTCCATGTAATCTCAATTACAAGGTTTCTTTTCACTGTTTTCAGTGGTTGTCAAATCAGGCCTTACTCATCTCCAGCTTTTAGCCTCTTCCCTGAGAACCTCAAGATCTGCAAGTCTGGTGGGCTAAGCAGCGGAAATGAAAATTTAACAGTAGAACATTTGTGTATTTTCTTTAATCTAATTGTTCTATTTAATTTCTGTATGTATATATATGTGTGTATATGTACACATATACATCCTGGGGTTTGGTGAGAAGGCTTCAGGTATCTGAAGTAGACTTCTTACTAAGGAGGGATTTAAATGCAACCCCATTGGATATCTGGATATTTTAAAGAAAGAATGTTAGGACTCAACTACTTTACATGAAAAGGTCTGTGTGGGCTCCTGTTGTAAGGAACAAAAAGAATATATTTAATTATCTCAAAAGATACTGGGAGATGGAATCACTTGCTCTGGTCCACTCTACTATAGACTCATTTTTATTTTGTAGCCATTTAACAGGGGTAAGATTGTAATGTGGTTTGGACCCTGTCCTTGTCTCAAAAATTTTGATCCAGTTCTCAAAAAGATCACTGTAGTATTTTCAATATTTTGATTTCAGTTCATCCACTTTGTATTTTTCCTACATTATGTACCCATAACTGGGGGGGGGAGGGGGGGGAAAAACAGGGTTTTTTAACCACTACCAGCAACGCATAGATCTCAAAAAATGGTTAAAAAAAGTCAAGTACCTGTATATACTGCAAAAGAAGAAGTCAATACCATTTAAAAAAAAAAAAAAAAAAAACCTAGATAATTTTCAGGCAGGATTTATGCATCAATTTCTTGGAGCTTTGTATTCCCTCTAGAATTACAAGTGGTGATATTTGCAGATCTACCAGTTGAAATTAATCTATACCCATGTTATTGTGCAAAAATATTTCAAAAGACATAGAGTACTTTCCCTAAACAGGAATGTTTTTTACATTTACATTTACACAGGGAATGTGTTATGCAGGCTTACTACCAAAAAACATTATAGATGACGAGGAAAAGCTATTCAGAATCCCTGTTATAAAAATAATCTGCCATGATACCAAAAATAAAATACAACTGTGTATGCTGAACTACCATCAGGCTCTGAGTGGTGTTTAAATTTTAAAAGTATTTTAAAATAAAACAAAGTACTTGAAAATCAAGGGAGTGTGAGATTTTCCAGTAAGGAGATAAAACTGAAAATATGCATGTGAGAGAGAAGACAAAATTCAAAATAGTTCAGTTGCATTCTCTTGTAACAACCCTGTGCCATAATGAAGCATTCTTATCTTGACATAATATGTTTTTCAGAGTCTCTTTTAGAAATGTTGTTTCACTCAAGTTATTAAAACGAAGATTTCATTTGAAGGCTTCAACAGTTCAGAAAAGAAATTTAACAAACTTTATAACCCATCCGTGGTAGATCAGGTGCTTTGCCTTCCTCACTCCCCATCTCCAAATCCACCACTTATTGCCATTGGGACACCAGCTGGCTGCTAACAAATGCTAAATGAGAGAAACCAGCTCTGGTGGCACACCAGACGTGTCTGGGGATGAGGAAAGTGTCACAAAAACACGACAACAAAAGGAAATTGTGAGTGCAGCACCATGGCCTTAGGTCCATTAAATGACATGACACTTTGGGCTTAGATGGCACGTGGCCTGTCAGTTGTGGTTTAGCTCTTGGAATTATCAGCTGTTGGGATGGATAATTATTAGAGTTATCAGGTGTCCTCAGAGCTTATGTCTTACAGGAAAATGTCAAGGGCAATGGTGTTTATGAGGAACAGTGCCTGTGGCAAGAGGGCTTGGGAGGGCAGCAAACTGGGTGCCAATAATGCGGACTTGCCATGGCCAGTGACCATGTGGTGTGGCCAGAAGGGTGAGACAGGGAATTTTCTCATGTAATTGAGTAATTGAATCAGTGTCTGGAATGCTACATCTCTGTAACTGGGAGTGGGGCTGGGGCCCAGCCTCATCCCTAACTGGCTGCAGCTGTGCAGGACAGGTGAGCAGCACTGAAGGCAATGAGCCATGGAGTGCCCAGGGGCACTGAGCAACCACAGAAGGGAACAGAGGGCACACAGGGGCAGAGCATGGACATGAGGGTATGAAAGGGTGGGCTGGAGAACAATAAAGGGCTGGTGCTTGAAGCCTTCTTCGGTGTCAGTTGTACTTCTGCCATCAACATCTGATGTTGGGGTTGGGCCAGATGGCCTTTAAAGGTCCTTCCAACTGAAATGATGATTCTTCAAACTGTGAGTACTTCCTTTGATCCCACTGCCCTGCCAGCTTGGCAACAAGTTATATGGTGAGACTGCTGCTGTTTCTTCACTGGGGCTGTTCAATAACCCAAGGACCTCACTATTGGCTTTTCCAAGTACAAATGTGCTGACTGACATGGAGGAGGACAACCAGGCAGCACTAAGGGGGTGTGTGTCCTCAGCTGGTGGGACAGTGGGAGGGTTGCTGAAAATGGGAAGCTGGAGCATCTCCCTTCATGTTTCCATGGGATTGGGTCATGGTCAGTGAGGGCTGGTTTCCCTTCACCTTCCAGATCCCTTCCTGCTCCCACCCACTCTGGCAAAGCCCTCTCAGAACTATCACCTTTCCCAATTTTTTGAGTACTTCACATTTCTTCTTTTCTTCCATTTCATCTCCTACCTTTTGCTCCTTTTCTAGTCCCCAAACTTCTACTTCCCTTTAGGGCCCTGCTGTTTGTGGTGTTCCCTCCCCACTCCCCCACTCTGAGAGACTGTCTAAGCCCCAAACTTGCTCCCACTCAGATCCCTAGAGGCATTGCTAAAGCTGCCACTCCACATTAAAGACCTTTGACAGACTGAGGCAGATGCTGTAGGGAAAAATTCCACAAAAGTCGCCTGGAGGAAGCAAATACTTTTTCATCTCTGCATACTTTGAACTCTAGAAAGCTCATGACAACCACACTGAGATATAAATAACTATTTATTCAGTGTAAAAAAGAAGAGATTCCTGTCTGGCAAAAAAAAAAAAAGTTCGAAAGAGGAAAAGGAGTACTATGGGAGACACTTGTGGAGAAGACAGGGCAAAAATGCCTTGGGAGGACACCCTCGTTTAACTCAGGGTGAGAAAGGAGAACAATCTCCCAAGACCCCCTGCGTCTCTGTGCAAAAGAACTCCTGCCTGTCAGCTATTGTTCACTCCTCAGTTCTAGTATGTTCTGTGTTCCTGGTTTCTCCATTGGTTCTCCCCAAAAGACCATTCCCTCCCTTCTCTATTATTGGTTCCACCTGCATCACTCCACTCCAGTTCCTCCCCTGGACCCTCTCCCCATTGCACTGCTTGTACCCTGACCCCTCCTGCCTTCTCCCAGTTGGGCACCCAGACCCTCCTCCATCTTCACCCTTTGCCTCTGGTTCCCTTCAGCAGGGGCTGTGTTCATGTTTGCTCCCACCTGTTCCTCTTACCTTCTCCCTACCTGGACCTTCAATCTGCCCTCAATAAACCCTGCTGGATTTACCACGCAAGGAGCCCTCTCCTCTCTTGGGTGAGGCTTCAATTTCACCGTCAGGGCTCGGGCGTCTGCTGGGCTGGGGGAGTTGCCATCGCAGCCCGAAGTGGAGACACCTGTGGTGCTGCAGGCACCCCCGACAGCACCTGCCCAGGGAAGCTGTCAGTAGCCACCTGCAGAGTACAGAAAACCAATACTACTGAAAAAGTGCTTTTGAAGATGATGCCAACATCATCCTTCTGACAAATACTGGTATCCATCCATAACTCAGATGGGTATTATCTACTGCCTAAGCCTATTATGAAACTGAATTTTTATAAAAGCATATGCAATTCTGAGTTCATAGATCCCCATGGCTTAATTCTGCAAACCCTGCTGGCACCAGGCAGGGCTCAGAACAGATGTACCTAGAAAATGGAAACAAATATTAAGCAAGCTCTTCCACAAATACCTGGCACAGGCTGGCCATGTTGAGGGTTTACTGATAGCAACACAAGCCTGTGGAGCAGGGTGGGATTGCTGACCTAAAATCTCTGTGCAGAAAAAGAAGCCTTGTAAATTAAAATTATTGTTGTTTGGTATCACAGGTGATGTCTGTGACATGTCAAAGATCATCTGGTCCAATCTTTTCAGTAAAAGCACGGCCTAGACAAGATGGCCCAGCCCCTTGTCCTGGTGAATCTTACGTGCGTTCAGAGTTGATGAATCCACCACTTCCCTGGGGACGTAACTCCAATGGCTGACTGATCTGTGAAAAAGTTTCCTCTTGTGACTAGTAGGAATCTCCATACATATAACTTGTCCTCATTGCCCCTCATCTTTTCCATGTGACTCCTTGTAAAAAAGGGAGTCTCCCACCTTCTTTGTAGCCATCCTTTAAATACTGGAACGGGGTCCTAAGGTCTCCCCTAAGCATTCTTCTCTCAAGGCTGTAGAAGTCCATTCCTCTCAGCCTTTCCTCATATGGCAGCGTCCCAGCCCTTTGATCATCTTTGTGCCCTGTTCGGGACCCTCTCCAGACTTTCCACATCATTTTTGTGTACTAGGAACCAAAACTGGGCATGGTATTCCAGGCATGGCCTGACAAATGCTGAGGAGGACAATGACTTCTGTATCTCTGCTGGTCATGTCCTTGTTGGTGCAACTATACAACTTAGCATCCTGTTGGCTTTTTTTGCTTGTTTTCCACCAGGATCCAGTGTAAAATTGGTAGTGGGATAGATTTGATTAATAGGTAAAGTTTAGGAAGGTGTCTATACTACAGGGAATTGAGTCAGAGGGGATGTAAATAGAAAAGAGTTCTGCAAGTCCAGTAACTAAAGCTGGTTGACTTCTGTATCTCTTTTTTTTTCTTTTCTTTTTATCCTCTTTTAAAAAATATCTTATCAAACCTGCTTGCTATATGTGGATGTGCACATATATTTTTCCTTAATAATGGACTAATATAGGACCAACTATGTTGGTGGAATGTTTCTCACATGAAGGAATAGGTTACACTTTTTCCAGTTTGATTACAGAGCAGGGCGTTTACTATTTCATAACTTGCCAGAAAATATTTTCTCTTCCCTTCTGCTTCTCATTAAGAAATGATTGTTGAAATCTGTCTCAAGATATAATGCAATTACAAGGAATGTGTTCATGTTTTAATCCATTTTCAATAGATCATAAGTCTTTTGCCTTGCAATTAATGAAACAGAATATGAACCAGACTTTCCTGATTTCAGATGGATGTGTAAGGGGAAAAGTTCAATTCTGTGTTAAAAAAACTTGTGGGCAGATGATCTGAATTTAAAGGGAATAGTAGCAGGATTTCCAGAAAAATTACACAGGATTAATAAAAGTGTAAGATGAGTTCAAGCTCAGTTCACTAAAAATCTCAAGGAGAAGGAATTAGAAACTCTATTTCAGTTTGACTTGAGAAGAGCAGAAATAAAACTGCCTAGAAATAAATATCAGAAAATCTTGCTAGTGGTATACATTTCTGTTAAAATTGTTGGGAATTATCAACATCCCTCCAAGCCTTTAAAATTCCTGTCAGACTCAGATAATCGTTCATAAGGGGTTAATATATATTCACCCATTCAAAGACAGACTTCCAGAGGAAGATTAAATTGTAGTCAAGTGCTACTAGAAGAGCACTGTAGAAGCACATCTGAAATAGAAATCCTTAGGAGAGTTTAGAGCTGGGAGTTACTGATACTCTCTAGACATCTCCTTTTTCAGATGTGAGAATCTGAATGCTAAATATCTAATCTTGACTTTTTGTTATGACAACCAAAGGAGACAGTCTGGATTTTCAAACACAACCAGTGGTAGTTTAGCTAAATTCTGGTAGTTTAGCCAAATTAATGCCTGTGGCATTTCCAAGTCCTGGTTTTCAGCAGTTGTCTCCTTTACACTTTTTAAGAACAGAGCTGCTCTTGGACAGGCTCTTAAACTTGCAAAAATTGATCCTTGCAAACATACTGAAAATTACATCTGGCTCTGGAGATGTCTTCTTGTTTTGATTTCCTGAAAGAAGTAAATATCCCTTGCAGAGCTTTCCTGTCATTCTGCAGGAGATGGGTAAACCAGCAAACACAGGGATCTAGGAGGGCAAATCCCATGGAAGTGTTTAATGGAACCATCATTCACAGCTATTGACACTGGTGGACATCTGAATACTGGTAAGGAGGAGTTTGTGTAGCACTCAGAAGACCACGCACAAAGCTTTTTGTCTAATCACCTATGAGGCTGTTTTGTGTCTCATAATGACCTGATGGTAGCAGTAAGAGCATTCACTTCAGCAGGAGGAGATGGGTCTGAGTGTAGTGTAACACTCCTGGTGGTTTGGGTTGTCCTCAGTGGATTCCCTTGCTGGAGAAGTGAGGATGAGTTATGATCCACAATTTATCACTGCCAGAGACTTTATGGCTGCATCCCTTCCAGTAGACTCTGCAGTGCCTGGGCTGGCTCCCAGGCACAGAAACACAACCACTTACACTGGGAAGCTGTCAGCATGCTTCCCATGCCTTTGCCAGCTGGGGGTCTCCCAAATATTTTCCAGGCACAGTTTAGAAGTTAGCATAATCCAGGGACCATTCCCAAAAGCACGTTGTGTGCCAGGCTCTTGTTCTGGACAAAAGTTTATATTAATTATGGATGTGGGAAAGACTGGCTCAGGGGAATCACTGGGCATAATTTATTGGTATAGGTGTAGTCTCTGGGTCCATCTGTTGAAAGACGGTTTTGGAAATGGATAATACCTTTAGCTTTGCAAATCTCAAGAAACTTGTCACTAGCTATGGTAGACAAAAGTGAACCAAAAGCATCTGCAAAGCTCTCATAGTCTTCTGGATCTGGACTTGGGAACAGGGCCATTTCTAAAATGAGGTGAAGTATTTTTGGGTCTGGGTGGGAGGAAGAAACAATAGATTGGTTGGAGTTTTCTTATTTTTAGTTTCTAAGATTGACTTTTGACATCCCCATGATAAGATGTGGAGCATCACAATTATCAGCCATGAGGCTGACTCAGGATTTGCACGGGGCTTCTCATGGCTTGTGGGCTTTCTCTTTATAGAAGATGAAGAATATCTCTTTGTATCTTCTACCTCAAATCAAAAAACCCATTGGTACTATGGTCTGTGGTATATCATAGGATCATAGAATCATAGAATGGGTTGGGTTGGAAGGGACCTAAAAGATCTTGTTCCAGCCTCTGATTTGGACAGGGACACCTTTCACTATCCCAGGTTGCTCAGAGGCCCATCCAGCCTGGCCTTGGACACTTCCAGGGATCAGGTAGCCACAGCTTCTCTGGGCAACATGTTCCAGTGACTCACCACCCTCACAAGGAAAAATTTCCTCCTAATATCTAATCTAAACCTACTCTCATTTTGAAGCCATTCCCCTTGTCCTGTCACTCCAGATGCTGGAACTAGTCTCTCTCCATCTTTCCTGCAGGCTCCCTTTACGCGCTAGAAGGCCACAATTCGGTCACCCCAATTTTGGCAGGTCTCTCTGTAGCAGAGTTAGAGCTGACAAAATGCAGGAAGATGCCTTGCTGAGACCTGGGTGCACTGCAGCAGGCTCAGCCCCCTTGCCTCTGTGCACATCAGCCCATTGGTAGCTCCAGGGGAATTAGAGACAAGGTGGAGAGATCCTTCAGTGCATCCTGCTCTTCCCCCTCAGACAGCCAAGACTGGGCATGAAGAACAGCATCTGGATTCACTCAGTTTGAGGTGAGTCAGTCAGAGCTCATCCACATCCCCCTGCCTTACCCATGTGAGAAAACAAGAGATTTTAGCAGCTTTTAAAGGTCCTGCTCCAGGACAGGACAGGATAGAACAGGACCTGCAGCTTGGGACTGGCTCAAAGACAGAAAAGCTCTTGTGCTGCGAATTGTTTCCTAGTGACTGGCTTGGAAATGTCAAACTGTTGAAAACAACACATAAATATGAGTTCCTCTGAAATATTTTTCTCAAAACAGAGTAAAACATGTAGAAGAATGTTCTATTCCCATGAGAAGATCAGGAGGAAATCCATGGAAGTGAATTATTTTGCTTGATTTAAACAAACTTTTAAGGAAGTGAAAGAAAAGCTGAAAACACTCTGCACTCTAAAGTCACACAGCTGTGCAGCCAAGATGATCTGTCTTTATCTATCTTTGATTTAGTTTGACACTTTGCAGCTTATCTTTTATGTAGATGCTGCTCTTTAATTTTTAGCTTACTATTTTTTTCCTCTTTTTATTTACTTCAGATGCAGCTTGTATTTGCAACTTTTTTTTCCCTCTCTCGTCTGTTAAAATGCCAGGATAGGAGCCCTGGAGCGCTGGTCTGAAGGCAACTGAGAGGCTGAGTCTGTCCACTGCTGTTCTGTCCACAACATCCATATCATCACTGTTCAGCTGTGGACATTACTGGGATGATTTATTTTGTGACCAAAATTGCAATTTGCCTCCTTCCTAAATTAGTTGCCACCTTTAATGAAGTTAAATGGTTCCTAGCATAAAAATAAAATATCTCCACATCTCTTTACCTCGTGGTTATCTGCAGCTGGATTTCCCTGCAGCCGTGTTGCTCCCAAGGAAACACTGCCCTCCCATGTTGCAAATGGGATGAGTTTTGCTGATCTGAAGCCAAACACGGCTGTTGTGCTCGTCCAGGTATTTTTATTTCTTTATTTTCAGCTGTTTAGAGCACAGACAGGGTGCAAAGTGTCCAGATTTTGTTCCAAGCTGGCAAGCCCTGACACGGCTCTCAGGATGTGTCAGCCACCCTGTTCCCACACCAGAGCAGTGGAGATCTTTGCCAGGGTGAACAGAGCTTTGAGCATTTGCCAACATCAGCATCTTCTACCAGCAAAAATCACTTCACATGGGACTGTGGCAGGCACAGAAAAGGGTCAATTGGAGCAACCTGCCTTTGTTCTGAAGGAGTCCTGAAATGCATGTGAGTGAGTGGAAGGCTTTGCTCTTTAAAAGGGCAATTAAGCCTTTGTGATTTCTTCCTTGGTTATGCTGGGCGGGCAGAAGGGGAGAAAACAATAGTATAAACTTATATTTGTAGCCTCAATATAGATGAATGAAATCAAAATTACCCCAGGTCCCATTTGCTTTCAGTTACTGTTGGCTATTACAAGGTTACTCTGATGAGACTGAAATTTTATCTCTCTCACAGGAGCTGTGGAACAGAATCCACACAGCAACAGCTTTCTGAAGCATTTATTCTACTCTCCCCCCTAAAATTAGTTCTAAATATATGACAGTGGCCATGTGACAGAGCCAGTAGAGTGGCTCTGTATGTGATAGAGGGGCCTTCTGAAGGCAGTCAGGGATCCCAAGGCTTGTTTTGGTGGCTTTCCATGAACAAGAAGGTATTTAGTGTCCTCCTCATGACAGGAAAAGAGAATCATGGAATGGCCTGGGTGGAAAGGGACCTTTAAAGATCATCTCTACCCCTGCCATGGACTGGTAGGATCACACAAGCACTTACTTCTTAGTTTCTAACAAATAGGGGTAGATATTACTGGTTACACACCCTACCTCCACATGCTCTGTTCTGTAGCCAAGAGACAACATTAAAGAGGATAAATTTTCACAGCTCCCTAGAGTCTTGACATGCATCTCTTTTCTCCCTGCCCCCCACCCATGCCCCCCCTTATTCCTCACTTCTTTTTTTGCCTCAAGACCTAAGATGGAGAGCACTCTGCACTCTTTCCAGACCCATTTGACACATGCATTTTACCTTGTGTGATAAGACAACCTCCCACCCAGGTGCTTGAATCTCTTCTTGTTCATTGTGTGCTGTTTGGAAAGAAGTCTGAGGGAAAGTAAGGCAGTCCTCTGACTGTCATCCTGAAATTCAGGTGTAGGCATAGAGGATTTTCTCCAGCAGACCTACACCATTTCCACTGTCAACTTTTGCTGAGATGTATGAAGTCTGGACACCCTTTTTGCTCCTTACAGCAATTAATAAATAGTTGCCATAGTTATGCCAAGTGACATTTTTCCAGTCTCACAATTTGTTCCATAGGGAAGTGGCATCTCCCGTTTTCCCACTGCTGGTGCCAAAATCTGCTGCTCTCAGCCTGCACACTCCTGTGTGGCTACACCAGCAGGTCCCTTTGTGGTCCCAGTCTTCCTGACTACTTCTGCACTCCCTGCACAGAGGGAATTTTTGATTTAGTAAATTATTACATTATTCTGTCTCAGAAATCTGCAAAGAAAGTTTTACAGTTAATTTTATAGTTCTTGGGTTTCTTTGCTGTATCTGTAAATAGCAGAAGAGGTGGATTTCTGTCCTCTGGGGATTTCTGAATGCTCAAATTATAGTTAAGGTTGTAAATCCTGCCTGTCTGTATCATCAGGTAATACTGAAAAATAGATTAATGTAATACATTTCAATTAAATCAGAAATCTAATAAGCCCCCTGGCTGTGTACAAAATATGGGGCTGTAGATCAACAAGGAAGCTTGCAGAAACGTTTTTTATAACTGTAGTGACACGATGACTTGGAAATTATGTTTACTTGTAAAAAATATCTTACAGATGCTCTGTCTCAGGAACTATGATTCAACCAGTGTATCAATCTAATCTGTTTTTCAGAATTAACTGACAAGTTAAGAACTTGGGCACCTTACTCTCTCTAAATTTTATGTACTATGTACTCTTCCTTAATATTTTAAGAGGCTTGAGCATTTTCCCAAGGATAAGACTGAATTCTCTGGAATAGCCCCACAAACCTTATTAAAATGATTCTTACTAATGTCTTCCTAAAGAGACAATTACCCACTGGATGAAAATTATGTTCTTGCTTTGTCCAAGCCATTGGTCAGTGCTAGAATAAAAATTCAGGAGTGTTTTACATGGCACTTTCACCAATGTTGAGCTGGCTGTGATGCCTCAGCAGCTGAAAGCAAAATGATCACCTGGTTGTGGGGTGTTTCTGCTGCTTCCCCAGCAAGACTGCTGCCCTGCAAAGCCCATGTCAGTAATTTCACTCAGTAATTATTCCAGGGTGACAGAAATGGTCTAACACCTCATCTTGGAAAGCTGTGATTCTGAGGACAAATGTTTTTTTTTAGTGATGTCACCTGAGGTTGAGGGGGTGTGTAAGTATTTTGGCTCTGCTTGAGGAGAAAGATCAATTAAATTTTCTCACTGGCAGACCAGACTCTTTGTAGAGGTTTCACAGAACAGGTCAGTGTTCTCTTTCCCTCAGCAGCACAGTTCACACCCTCCTTGAGTTCTTGATTTGCTGCCTACCAGAGAGGTAAATGAATTTAATGATTTTTTAACACCTACATTGTAGCCTCCTCAGTGTTCTTGGCACCCTGTGCTGGGATGGTTCCCTGCCTCTCCAGGACTGAAGCATCTGGGACCTCTACCAGAGAAACTCTTGTAATGACCACTGAACAGTCCTGCTTTATGTGGCTTGTAATATCCTTTATCATGTGGAGCTTTTCTCCCACCTTCCCTGGAGCCATCAAAAATAAGATGTTCTCCCAGCAGAACCAAAACTTCCCCAGTTTGAGTCAGCAAAGCTGTGTGGCCATGATCAGTTACTGAGAAAACTGGGTTTGAGTTGTGATAAAGAGTAGGCTAAAGGTAAGACTAAACAGACTAAAGCCATTCATGAAAAAAAGAGATGGAGTAAAAGAGAAGCAATGTTGTATTTTCAGTATCAGCAGCTACAAGATTCCAAAGAGGATTACTGTGTGCACCTCATTTATATTATGAAGCTTCTGAATTCATAGAAAGATCCCTGGATCTTCTTGTCCCTCCCTGCTAGGGTGAAGAAAGCTAGAAGTATTTTCCTTCCCAGAAGTATCTGTAGACCTACGATCATCGTGCCCTTGCTGCCTCACTATATTTAAATGCAAGCTCTTCAAGACTGTCTGCAGAATGTTGGTGATACTTTAACAACTCCCAGATTGTTCTTCTCAGTCTTCTACTTTTTCACTTCCTTGAAATGTGGGCAGCAAAGCAGCTTGTAATATTCCCAAAGCATTTGTACCAGTATTAATGCAGAATTAATAGAGTAGGAAGAATCACTGTTTGCATTTTATCCTGACAGAAGGCTAGAATTTGATTTCATCAATTCAGGAAGAATGTTTTATTTTTTTCCTTCTTCATATGGTTTATAATTATTTTTTAATATGGTGATAGCCAAATATTCTTATAGATTTCATATGTCAAACCAGCTGTAATGGGTATGTTTAGAGTGCAGCATTTTTCCACAGAGAAAGCATAGATTTAAAAGTTCATCAAGATACTAAGCAAAAATATAGACTATTGCTCTGAGCAGGTTTATTTTTCAATTTAAATTTAGATTTGGTTTGTGAAGTCACAATAGTTGCACATTCCAAAGCAGCACAAGCAGTTGTATGTGCTTTTAGTCTCTATTGGGTATTCTGCCCCAGATTTTCTATGTTCACACACACAGAGTCAAGGTATATTTGTATAAAGAGTGATGAAACAAAAAGACACATTTTGACTTACTTCATTTGACTGTCCCCATGGGGAACACTTGGCTATTACCTTTTGGCTAATCAAGCTCTATTCAGTGCTCTCTTTTCCATGCAGTGTGAACCTTCATGGAAAACCCATAATTTATGGAGCAATTAGTCAGCTGGGCAAGACTGACTAGAGGGATAATTAAAAAGCAGGGAACTTTTTCAGCTGTCAGACCATTGACAGAAATCGTATAAATGGGTAAATTACAATTCTTTTGGTAATTCATATTAGTTTGGCCTAGAGCAATGCAGATGTTTTGCTGTTGTGCAAAGCAAATACTCGGAGATGTGAACAACAGGCACAAATTAGTTGTCATTTCAAGTGGAAAACATTCTTGGGAAACATATCAAACATTTAACTAATACCACTCAACAAACTTGAAATTCCCCATGCTGGTGTTATTCCCACTGCATATACATTAATTCGAATAAAATGCTGTTTTTCCAAATCACATTTTCCAAATCAGAAAAATACTTATAAAATCTCTCTTTTAGGGAGAGTGTAGCATCAGCATTTCATGAATTTACATGTCAGGGGAAAACATACAGGACTGAAGGAAAATAGACCTCTTGGTTCAGATGATTTTAGCTTGGCTGATTCAGGAGACAACCTCCAGCCAATCTGTCTCTGTTTTCATGGACAAATATAAGTTCATCAAGAATTAACCACTGGTGATTTCGTTACTACAAACAAAACTGAAGGTCTAGAGACTGGGGGGGAAATTACAGTTTACTGCTTGAAGTCTTCTTCACATCTCTGGTAGCTGAATATTTTGGGCAGATGAAATGTACACCTGCTGTAGTGCAGCAAGACAAAGGTATGCAAGAGTGGGCTGGCATGGATCATAAGGAATCCAGGATGCTTCATTGGCAAATAACAGGGGACCCAAGCCAGGGGATAGAAATATAATCTGCTGACATTGTTTTCACTTTAAAAAAAATAGGAAAAAAACCCAATCTATGACCACTTCCCCATTCCTTTTTCTCTTTTCTCTGCATGGTGAGATCTTGCGCCACCTGTTTAGTACCTCCCTCCAAAAACCTCGTGAAGGAGTTCCCTCACACACCCTCCCCTTCAAAGACACATTTGATGCTCTTTGGTATCACTTCTCCTGAGTTTTTGTGCTCCTAAAAGACAATTTCAACACAACAGTGCTTCTTTCTATTAATGTTATGCAGCTTGTATGGAGCCCTGCTCTCCTGGGGATGGCTGAACACCTGCCTGCCCATGGGAAGTAGTGAATTAATTCCTTGTTTTGCTTCTGTGCACCAGATTTTAATTGCTTAACCAATTAAACTGCCTTTATCTCAACCCATGGGCTTTCTCACTTTTACTCTTCCAACTCTTTCCCTGGCCCCACTGATGGGGGAATGAGCACTTAGGTCTGTGGGGTGTAGTTGCCAGTTGGGATGAAACCTAAACCACAACACAAGAGCTGAGATAATTTCTTCTTTCTTTAGAAACTGGAGGGAATTTACCATTATAAAAATGTTACTGATGGGGTTCTTTTCCCCCCTCATCTCCTGTTCCTGTCTATATGGACCTCATTTAGAGTCCCAGCAAGCTTTTCTGGTGGAATAGCTCCACATTGCTCCCATATCCCCACACTGCTTTCTTTGGGCAACTTCATTGTTCATTTGGCCACAGCTGAAACCAAGCCATCGTGGACCAGTGTGCCAAATTCATTTCTACTGGGAGACCTGGTGCATTTTCAGTACTGCTGGAGCTTCTTGGTGCCCAAAAGAGAAGAAACAGGTGAGGTGGCACGTGATGAAGTACAGATGAAATAGCAGTAAGTGGGATCCGTGTGTTGCTGATGTGTCCCTGGTGTAAAGGCAGAGCCGCACTGGGATACGGAATTAGCAAGTAAAAATAACCCTCTGGGTAGACACTGTGCCACCCTTATGATCAAAGTGTTCCTTTGCAAGATCTGGCTTTTTCTAAAATAAAAGTAATGATTCAATTACTCTGACACCAAAATATGAGTTGTCGCCTAAACCAAATTAAAGCAAGGGAAGAGAGAAATCTAATTATTAAGCATATAAATATTGCTTTCAATGACCCAGATTTGCCTCACAGTACATTACAGGCTCTAAGCTATAGGTCTAATTTAGTGATAGAACAAACTACTAAAAAATAAAAAAAAATACAGAACTGATGAATCATTCTCACTGCAGGAAAGTATATTTAATGTTACAGTGAAATTATTGCTTTATCATAATTATTTTGATTTAACTTTAAAAAAAAGAATCTTACATGTTATGTAAGTTTAAGCAATAGGGATTTGAGCTGCAGACGCGTAAGAAATTTATTCTTATTTTTTAAACTTTCTTAAGACTTAAAACAGGTAAAATATAATGACTGCATTAGGTTATTTTAAAATTTGATCATAGAATCCTAGAATGGGCTTGGTTGTGAAAGGAATGAGAAGGAGGTGTCTTTACAAACAAACTGTGTGTCTGCTGGTACATAAAGACACTAAGAGGTGAAAGAAGCAATGAGGGGAACCATAAGTTCCATAGGAATTCCACTAATTGACCCAGACTGTTACTCACCCAAGGCCATGCTAAATCCCTGGATTTAGAGAAAAAGAACAGAGCTCCAAGGAAAGCGAAAAGGTGGAGGAAAGCAGTTGGTGCAGTCACAACCACAACTGGCAGGGATGGTGTTAGAGTAGGGTAGGGAGGCTGCAGTGACTCCCCTGCAGTTTTAGGGCATGCTCTGATACGAGCCAGCAACTTCTTCAAGTGGTGGTGGGAGCTCAGACAAAAAGAAAGACGGGAGTTATTTGAAGAAAATCACTTAACAGTGTAACCTGTTAAGAATGAATTAATTTATTCAGTACTAGAGGCGTGCTGAAGGTGTCCCTTTCCATGAGCATGCTTGTTTAGCCATTGCTCCTTGGGTTTATATACATTATGTTATAGGTAATAAATGATAAAGCCAAATTAATAATCAAAAAGCATGTTTTTATTTTGCGACCAAGATATGGTCTTTGATAGCCACAATAAAGANAATAAATGATAAAGCCAAATTAATAATCAAAAGCATGTTTTTATTTTGCGACCAAGATATGGTCTCTGATAGCCACAATTAAAGAGGCAGCGTCGAGCCCGGGATCAGCGCTGGGTGAACTCTGGTTTGACCTCTATCGTGTCAAGCCCCCTCTGTTCACAAATGCTGCCTCCATCGGGTTGGTTTTTACACAGTTTTTTCACCTGGGGCAGAGGTTCTCCTATTCCTTTTCTGCTTCACGTATTCATGTGGTCTCCTTTTCTCTGTGCTGGGCTGGGCAAAGCTGTTTCTGGGAAGCGATGAATGCTGATGTTGAGTTACCCGAACCTGGCACTGGGATGTGCTTGAGGAGTCTGGCTATCTTGATCGTACATACTTATCCTTAGGTTCTGAGTTAAGACTTTCAAGGATTTTTTTATACAGGCACAGATATATATTTCACATATATTTCACATAAGCACAAATTATTCCATTACATATATTACACATTATAATATTTAAAGAATTTAAATAGCCTGAAGTCCATCCCTCTTGGTATGTAATCAGTACATAAATCCTGATTTTTTTTTATTTTTGGTCCTTTATGTTTTCATGGCTCAAGATTGTCATCTGCCTTTCATTGTTCAGAACTGCAGCATTTGTTTGGGGGTTTTGGGGTGTTTTATATCTCAGGAAAATCCCCAAACACCAGAGGTTTATGTTCAGAAAGGCCAAGCTTGCACTTTTTGCAATATCACTCGAGGCATGGAAAACCTGGACAGCGAGGCTTTGAAAAACGCCTGTGCCAAAGCAGGGCCTCTCCCCTCTCCTGGCCCCACACAGACCCAGTCCCTGGCCCTAAAGATGCACCAACCATTCTGGGGCACAAAGCAAAGGAACCTGGAATATACTATAATAATAGCTTACTCCAAGACAACCCATTGTAAGGTTTGTTAAGTGTCTAGGGATTTTTTTTCCTATTGTAATTTTCATTCATCATTTACTATATTAAGCTAAATTAATTTCTGTCCTGTTTCTTTGTGATATCCAAATCACAAAGACATTTGTCTAAACCCCCTTCTGTCTAAGCTGTGCAACACAAGGCAATGCAGAGATTACAGTGGCACTTGTGAATGATTATGGTCACACCACTATGACAATTTTCTGGAACTAAGTGGTTGAGTCACTTGCCTAATTAGTTCAGACACAGCACCACAGAAAGGTGCCTATTGCCAGTGCCTCTGGACCCAAATACACCTGGATCAATCTTGCAAAGTGCCATCAGAATCATCCATCTCCCCCCAAAACCCTGAAAAACTGAAGGGAGCTTTAACACTTATGAAGTGACTTCAAGGCTTGAAAATCTGCACTTTACTGGGAGATTTAGAAATTCCTTTGACTCAACTTATTGGAGGGAAAGTATGAAACATCACAGTCTGAAACAAAAACATTTTTCTTTAGGTAAAATTATGTCAAAATTAGGGTCAAGGTAGAGGTAAGAGGGAGCCAGTGGGAGAAGAAGTGACTTGTCTGGGTCAGTCTTCAGCTGATATAATATGGACCAGAGGAACGGTGCTTTTGCAATGCTTCTGTTTTCCCCTCTGTCTATAAAAAAGAGTCTGTCTCAGGAATAGGTATCTAGAACCAAGAGACAGAAATCCTGCTCACAAGATACATTTTAAAACTATGTGGATCAGTTGGAAATGGAACACCTTGCGAAAGGGAAGGGGATGGCTTTTTACACCATTTGCCATTCTTAGATCAAGATTGGGTAATTTTAAAAAACTTTTCTCAACCTGAGCCTAGAATAGGAATATTAGATAGGATGTCTTGGATGGTGATACATAGATGTGACTGTTACAGTCAAAAAAATCATTGTCCAAGAAGGATGAGGCAAATGCAGAGTAATTCAAAATCCTGACAAGTTCTCGTACTGTAGCACTGTGTTTCTTCTATGCCAAAATGTCACCCTGAGAGTTTGATGCCCTTGACTTTGCTATTAAGAGTTAGTGTGAACAGCCAGAAGTTTGGGGTGCATTGTACATCATCTCTGGATACAACACAACCCAAATTCAGTCACCTGGAAAGTGCCTGAAAGATGAGGAGCCAAACCCCCATCTTTAGCAGTGATCAGAAATTGTGCCAATTTGGCAGTGAACCAAGTATACCATGATTTTAAAACCTAAGTGGTGCTAGCAAAGCAAGAAAAAAAGGCTGTAAGTTAAAAATATTGTTTTATTTTCAGTAAGCACTAAATATTCCTTGCATGCAGTTTAATCAAATATCAAGAAAATAAATTCTAAGTCACTAGAGACACGTCAATAAAAATGTCTCAGGTGCTAACTCCTAACCAAATGATGAACTTAGTGTTCTTCTGGGAAAAAAAAATTTACACCTTATATTTTCTCTTAAGCCTCTTTTTTGGATTTGCAGTCAATTTATATGTCTGTATGCAATACCCTGGAATACAGAAGGAAAAATTGCCTGCCTGAGTGTTCATTTCTCTTTGGAAAAGCTGGTGATGCTTCCTGTTCAATGCTGTTCAGTAGCAATTCACTGTTTCAACTAAATGCAAATGCCACACCAGGAATAGGCTGGTAAAACCTGTCAGGAACTGAAGTCCATAAGTTGTCACCTTCCAAATGTACTTTTCTTCAAAGGGGCAGCAAAAAAAGTCATGAAAGTGCCTGTACAACCACAAGGAAAGTGGTGTAGGAGCTGAGTTAGCTGGCAACAGATTTAACCTCCTAGTGTGCTGGAAAATGATTTGTCAAGTGAAGACCACTTGTCAAATAGAAATTCCTTTGTAATGTACAGGAGGTTCAGTAATTGCTGCAGCTCTTCAACCTCTCAGGCAGAGGTCACTGGAACCAATAATCAAACCCTT
This sequence comes from Peucedramus taeniatus, assembly GCA_013400575.1. Classification (NCBI taxonomy): domain Eukaryota; kingdom Metazoa; phylum Chordata; class Aves; order Passeriformes; family Fringillidae; genus Peucedramus; species Peucedramus taeniatus. Next base: position 27,046 of record WBNO01026276.1, on the reverse strand, counting down.
AAATATTATTGCATGTGCTCTGGTGACTGAATACACCCTTTGTCAGCACAGTGGTGTGTTAGCATTTAACTGCACGGGCTGAGAGCCTGCACTGGAGTACAAAATGATTGCTTGTTCTGACTTGGACACTGCTCCTTGTCTGGCACAGCTGCCTAGGAGGTCTGAGGATTTGGGATTCCCTCAGCCAGCCAGAACTCCTTTGGAACAGCGCGTACGTGGTTAAGCCAGGCACTGGTGTCAGCGATGGGAAGGTGGGAGCAGAAGGAAAGGGGGCCTAATGACTAAATAGAAAATGTGAGTTTCTTTGGATCTTTGGAGTTAAACTTTTCCAGACGTGCCAGGGGGAATTTCTACCTAACACAAAACATAGGAAAATATAGCCCTTGGTACACTTTCAGAAATGTTGCCTTATGCTGTTGCCACCAAGAGGCTGCAGCAGAGAAGAGCATTAATTCCTACCTTAGAGCAATGTGTAAATCAGAGCTGGGGCTTCAAAATCCATACACATGATTTTCCACATCATCCATGTCATAGGAGAGAAAGACAAGATTGGTGCAAAGGGAATTCTAAATGTCACAATTACACACCAGGTGCGGCTATTATTTAATTCAATGAGAAAACAAAACTGAAATGTCAACATATTTGCATACAGGTTTTCACACTGGTCTTTCTAGGAATGCCAAGAGGAAAACAGAATTAGGAGAACTGCTCAGCAGATTCTTGTGGCAACAGCAACTAAGTACCTGTTACTTACTTCCCCCATGCTGATCTGGTGGGGTGAGGTAAGAAAAATAAAATAAGAAAAAGGAAAAAAAAGCAAAAGTAAGAACAGTTTACTAGCTGGAACGAAGGAAAATATAAAAATAATTATTATATTAAGGAAAAGGAGAAAAAGAAAGGAATAAAACCTAAGACAGGTATAAACACCACTCCCCACTGAGTGATGCCCAGCCCATTCTCGAGCAGCTCATGGTCAACTTCTCCCAGCTTATATGCTGCTATGGAATATCCCTTTGGCCAGTTGGGTTCATCTGTCCCGGTTTTTTGTACACCTGCTCACTGACAGACCATGGGAAACCATGAAATCCTTTATTAAGGGTAAGCACTACCTAGCAACAACCAAAGCATCAGTGTGTTACCAGTGTTGTTCCCATTCTAAATCCAAACTCCAGCACTGCCCCAGCTCCTGGGAAGAAAACTCACTCCATCCCACCTGAAACTAGGATGCAGATCCCTGTTGGTGTTGCTCTGTAATAGTAGGACATGCTGCAGTCTCCCAAGATATTTATTGGAGGTTAGTGAGCTCAACTATGAACTCTGGAGTCTGAGTTATTTTAAGGGCTGTACTGAAAAACATTATTTTACCTTCTGGACATCCATTCTCCAGCATATTTTACCTTCTCCATCCATTCTCAGAATCTTGTTTAAATCCCTACAAAATAAATGTCCTCTGCTTGAACCCTTTGGTTCAAATGATGAGCAAAAGGATTAAACATATTGATAAAAAACTAGGTTTGGGACAAAAATGTGGCTGAGAGTTGTCAGAGCAATAAATGTTTATCTAAATCTTCCTTTTTCTTAAGAATTTGCTAGCAAGGAATGCTGGAGGAGCCTTGAGAAGAGAAGCTTTGGGGTGACCTAATTATGACCTTCCAGTACCTGTAGGAAGATATCCTACAGCATAAATGAAGAGAGACTATTTACAAGGGTCTGGAGTGACAGAACAAGGGAGAATGGCTTCAAATTGTGAGAGATGGGATGTTGGGATTAAATTCTTCCCTGTGAGGTTGCCCAGAGAAGCTGTGGCTGCCCCATCCCTGGAAGTGTTCAAGGGCAGGCTGGATGGGACTCTGAGCAACCTGGGATAGTGGAACGAGGTAATCTTTAAGGTCCTTTCTAACCCAAACCATTCTATGGTTCTCTGAAGTCGGTGGATTTCTTTTATATCTATCTCATTTATACAAAATTGTACAGGTTGTTTTGCAATGGGCATTTCCCACAACTCTCCACTCACCACTTCACATCATGTTTGGAAAACAGTGTTTGAGCTCAGGCATAGTATTTAGACAACATGGATTCACCCTATGGATCAATCAGAAAGCTAAAAGAGGATGTGGAATTTATTGGAGAGAAAGGAATTTTGTAATGCTTTTCCAAGTTATAAATCTAACAGGGAGAAAGCTTTTTTTTCAGTCACTTTTGAAGGAGTCTCAGACTTTACGGCCCCCACGTCTTTGTATTGAGAATTGCTTGGAACCTGTGACTGTCCTCTTAGGTTTGTGAGGAGAACAAGGAGGCTGGGATTTTGCCAGGTCTCAGCTGCACAGGTCAAGAATATGTATTTGGTGTTGTTCTGAAGAATTATTTTTCCAGCTTGCGGACAGCTTTATTAATGTGATGGATGCAGTGTGAGACTTGTGGATGAGAGAATGTGAGAGAGCTGCCAACACACTTCTGAAGCATTTGGGTAGTTTGGGAGCTGCTACAATGAGTGATGGACCTGCAGACCTCAGCTGGAAACACATAGCTTAAGCGGGGGACTCTGCCAACATGAGAGAAGGAGATGATACTGTCTGTATAGCTGAGAAGGAAAGTGCAGATCACTAAGTGTGTTTGGTCTAGTTTACAGCCTGCAAGGGGAGAATGAACACCAGCACTGGCTTTTTGTTGCTGGACTTTTTCTTTGCAAGCAACTGCTGGATGTTTTGAAGGGGTTCAAGATCAGCTGAGTGGGAGAGTGTAAGGGGTACATAGAGCTTGATGGAAAGGATGCAGCTCAGTAGGTGTGAGTTACCTGTTGAGCAGCTGCTCCTACAGAAAAGGTTCTAAAAGAAGGAGGCCGTGCTGGAAGTTGCATTTTCTTTTGCAGCCTATAAAACTGCACAGCCAGCAAGGCAAGGATTCCTCTTCCTTCCCCGCTGCGTGCAGGAGCCCACGCTGTCAGTCTCCAAGAGCCAGGAGACTGCGGAGCTCTTCCCCGCACTGCTCCCACCCGAATAGGGCCGAGCCAGGAAAGCGCTTGTCTTTTTCCTGGGCACTGTCAGCGCTCATCAAAACAACCACACGACGGCGATGTCGACTCGCAGAAGAAGGGAACGCACCCAGCCCAGCTCGGAAACACCCCACGTGCTGAAGAGCCAAGCGGAAAATGTCACTGCTCTCCAGTCCCCTGTGTCAAAAAGGACACAAAAAGATAGCGCTGATCTTCCCCTTCCACGGACTAACTCCTATTTGCACCACACTTAAACGGCAACACGAACTGCTTTGCCCTAGGAAATCTTTTCGCTCTCAGAGAGTCTGGCTACTCTCTGAAACTTGAAAACATCAGGCAAAAAAAGAGCTCACAAAAGTGCCAGCTGAGAAAGCTCTTGCTTACAACTTCAGCTGCACCCGAAGAGCTAGCAGCACATCCCCTGGCACCTGCACTTTCCTTCTCAGTTTTATGTACCTCATCCCAATCCTTTAGTCTCACAGAATGAGGATCTAAACTGAACGGCACCTGGGGCTGTTCAGACCCTAAAAGGTACCAGGACAAAAAGCTCAACAGCTTGGCTTTTGCCTTCTCACTGCAACAGTTCAACAGCTCTAGCCCATGTAACTGCCTATCAGGAAAAGCCATGAAACCCACCAAGACTGCATAATGTGCTCAACCAAAGTTGGTTTCTTTGGCAAAGAGAGGAACTAGAAGAAATCTCTTCCTAGAGTTTACCTCCCCTGGTACCTCATCATTCAATGACTCTGAGTCAGCACCTCGCCTCCAATACCATTGCCTAGTTTTTCCTTGCTACCTTGCTTTGCCTTCCCTTGCCTACATCTCCCTTGCCCTGCTCTGTCTACAGCCGCTTTGCTTTGCTTTGCACTGCCCACTGCCCCTTGCCTTGCATTGCCTTGCCCTGTCTCATGTTTCCTTTTGCCTTTGCAGGCAAAGCAATGCAATCCAAGTGCAGGCAATTCCAGGCAAGTCAAGGGAGAAGCAGGGAAGGTGCAGCCAGTGAGGGGAAAGCAAGTGGGGTGGTAGGTGAGAGAAGGCCCAGAATTGGTGAAGCTGGGCATAGGAAGGTAAGTGCAGGGAGGGCTAGGCAAAGCAAGGCCAGGCAACAAAGGGGCAGGCAAGTCAAGGCAGGGAATGGGTATAAAAGGTAATGCAAGGCAAGGGAAGGGTAGGAAAGACAAAGCAAGTCAAAAGAAGGAAGGCAAAGAATGACAAAGCCTGGGAAGAAAAGAGGAGGCAGATCAAGACAGGGGATGTGTATGAAAGGCAATGCAAGGGAAGGGAGGGCTAGGTAGGGCTAGGCAAATCAAGGGGTGGGTTTCAGAAAATGCCATCAACATTCTGTGAGATGATGGGTGGCAGGCCGCCCATTCAAAAATCATCTGAATTTCAGCCAAGGCAGTAAACTTGAATTATTCATGAATGCCTGTTACAAGACTTGCTTTTTGCTTGCTTTTTTTTCTTTTTTCTTTTTTTTTTTAATGAAAGTGGATAAAATCTCTGCTTTCTTCAGCACTCTGACATTGGACAGCTGGAAATCTTCAGTGCAAATCAGCAATTATGAATGCAAGTAACAGACTAGATAATCATGTGGAATTTATCAGGTACATATGGGTGTCTATTGTCAGGGTGCCTTTGTGCTTTATATAGCAGTTTTCAGAATGTGCTTGGTCAGCAGTAATGAACAGAAAAATCAGTCTGAAAAGAAAAAGGCATTTCTAGAAAGTTGGGTTGTTTTTAAAAAAAAGGAAAAAACTGCATTTATTGCATGCAGGTCACTCAAAACAGATGTAGCAGTTTACTTTTAATGCAATTCTTCTGAAATGCTTTAGACCCATAATTATATATTTCTATTTATAAACTAATGACATGGGAATCTATCATCAATAATATGGATTTGTTATAACTATTATTTCTGTGACCCAAATCAAGGTATTTAATATTTTTATTAGAAGTTACAGTCTCTATTAGTGTATTTTCTGGGTGTGTTGGAGTGCAGAGTGGCAGCCAAATAAATACAGGTTTAGATCACTGATTGCAGCTCAAAAACCTTCAGAATATGTGTATTGCTGAGTATATGCACAAGGCATCCCTATTCACCCTGCCAAACTAAGGCCTATCAGAGCTGTTTTTCCTCACCCCTTATATATTACTCTGAAAATTTAATCTGTTTAATGGTTTCAGTTTCATAGTGTGCTAAAGCTCCTCCCTTTTAAAACATGTTGGCATTTTACATGGGAGACATGCTTGTCTTTGAGTTGTCCCTGACAACCTAGCTGCAGTTATTTAGTTCTTTATTTCTTTGTGATTACACTTGTTATTCCAGTTTTCAGTCTTTACTCATTGCTTTAATTTCATGCTCATCATTTAGGTATTGTTGATACCCAGTAGCACGATGACTGCTCTGTTGTAAAAGGACAAGAAATATGAGACGTCTTAAGGAATTTATAATTGAAAATAGGTTGACAATCATAGTCACTGCATTGCATTCCAAAGCAATCCTCCCTGGCTCTGTGGGTTTTTTGGGGTTTTTTTTCCCCTTTCTGGATTCCAAATATTTCACTGAAACTGAATTCAATTTAGAGCACTGGTTCTGTGGTTCATAACTGCTCACCAAATCCCTTCTGCAGCTTTTGCAGCCTTGTCTTTACTAGGTGTTTATACAAAGATTTGTACCTGGGTTTTACATTTTTGAGTTGCTCCTAAATCCTTGAATAGGAGACTAGATTATGGAAAAATAACAAGTGACTAAAATAATTATTTACTTTCTTGAAATAAAATTTTCCAGAATGCAAGTTCAAGTCAAAGACACAAGTAGACAATAAAAGGAAAGATTGTGTCAAGTGTGTGCCACTTCTTTTGGAGAGCTCAGTGTATGAAACATGTATCTTTTATAATTTTAATTTCAAACAGGGAACGTAAGACTTTCTTCATTTTGTAAAAAGTAATCATTTCTTCTGGAATTTTTGAACGTTTTGTGTCAGCCAGTATTTTCATTGCTATCTAGATTTCATTTATCTCAAACTTGCCTCTATTCAGGTAAGGAAGCAGGTCCTCAGGTCATGTCTGCATCCCAAGGCATGAACAGTTCAACTCTGCAAGCAGATCCCTATCAGTGCTCCCATTCACGATCGTATTTCTTCTTTGCTTTTCTCAGTTTGGGTTTTTTTGCATAATCTAATGATAAATAGTTTAGATGAAGAATGCAGTGACTTAGAAGAGTTTGGAGGACCCCTGCATGAAGTAATGTAGGTCTCTTAAAAATATATATCCTGTTTCTTTCATCTACAAATCTGTCTGAAAAAGAGCTGCCTCAGAGAATGTCTGTGAATAGACCAAAAAACAAAACCTGGCACATGTAAAGAACTAATAAGTGTAGCAGAGATTTAGGACTGTCACTTGCCATATGGGCATGCCAAGTAAAGAACTGCAGCAAAGTGTTTCTGCCTTCTTTGCTGTGGGGGAGGCTTAGGACAAATACCTTAATTGCTTTCTCTTCTGTTGCATTTAAGTTTCCAAGCACGAACATTTATGTATGTATTTATTTATTTGTGTTAGAAGATTATTTCTGAAACCCACTGCCTTCACTGTTTACTTGTCTCCTTCTTTAAGAGAGAAAAAAAGCAGAAAATATGGAGCAAGTTATTTCATGGTGATATCATTAGAATTTCTGCCCTGGTTGCAGATGGTTTAAGGTCTTGTAGCCTAATTTTTGGCAGCAAGAGGCCTCTTTTTTCACATCCACAGCTATTACTTCCATAACCTGAGCAGCTTCTCCCATGTAAATTTTTTTTTCAGTTTGTGATGAACATCATATCCCTCAGACTAGCAGAAGGAAAAAAATTAGGAAACTATTTTGTACGTTTTACATAACACAGAGACCAAAGAGATGTAAAGATTAGACACATACTTGGAATCCCAGTCAGGAATCTGCCAAAGCCCACCAGAACCTGGGCTAGCTCTGTACACTCTGGTAGCCACGCCAGGAGTGGGGAACAGCTGGGGACTGGGTTTGCCCACAGCTGCACCTGAAGAGCTGCAAGCTCTACGGGGCATGCGGTTACAGCCACGGCAGGGACCAGGCAAAGGAGGAGGCTCTTTGTCTCAAGGCTCCACAGGGAAAGTTTATTCCAAATGAAGGGGTAAGGCAGATAAGCCTGCAAGGGGTTAAATACAGCTACAAACCAGGGGTGGAGACAGAAAATCAACCAATAGGGGGAGTTCAAGGGTGGAGCAAGAGGATTACATCAACACTGTGGGACCAATCAGGATAGGGGGAGGAGAGGGGAAAGGTCACATGGACCAATGGGGCATCGTGGATTAGGGGATTTCCAAGTGGGTATTTCAATCAGGGATTGGCCCAGGGGGTGAGTGGCAGGGAACATTCAGGAAAAAGGGGCAGGGTCACCTTGACAGGCAGGGAAAGAGGGGCAGTGTCCTAGATTGCAAGGCAGTGTGTATTCTATTTGCCATCTGTTAGAGGTGTGGCAGTTACCTTCTGTTAATGGGGCAGTTTTCTTTATCTCTTCCACAAACCAATCCTCCCTCCAGGGAGACATGTGCTGTTAATGGGCTATTGAACGTCACTGCATGACTGATAAAAATTACAGCATCCCATTGTGAGATGCTCCGCCCAGAGGGAGGAGCCAACCATTCCTAACTGGATATGAGATGAGATTTTGGGACAGCAGAACAGCCTTTTGACTGGATTCCCAGAGGAACAGCTGCCTTTTCCATGGGATCATCAGAGGAGGACTACGCCCTTTTACAGGATCCCTGCTTCAACAGAACCACACCTGCCACTCCAGGAGCGCTGCAGCCACCATTTAATGGGACTGCTACCAACACCCTGACCCACAGGGTGTCAGGTCGTATTCTGGCTCTGTCAGTATTGTTTTGTATTACTGTATTGTTTATTTTACTTTTTAATTTTTTCCTTAATAAAGAACTGTTATTCCTGCTCCCTTTTCTTTGCCTGAGAGTCCTCCTTAATTTCAAATTTATAACAGTTAAGAGGGAGGGGGTTTACAGTTTCTAGTTTAGGGGAGGCTCCTGCCTTCCTTAGCAGACACCTCTCTTTTCAAACCCAGACAGGCAGGGTTGCCTTGACAGTCAGGGAAGGGACTAGAACAAAGGGAGGGCAATAGCCTGAGGGAAAGCCTTAAGGGAGGGTACAACTTACCGAAAAGCCAGCTTGGGGGAGATATGGGGGGGATAACAGAATGAACCATTTAACAATAACTTAATGACATAAACATGAACCGCAACAGGAATCTGTCTTCATCTTTTGCCCAGAATTGCCTGAAAAAAAATTAAATGGAACACCATAGCTGTTCTCTTCAACTTCTTCTTTGCTTGGAATTGTAAATGCAAGCAAATATTTTGCATTTTTAGTATTTTTGTAGGGACTTGTGTGCGATTCCTGAAGAGGGAGAGGGATGATGAAGCAAGAGAAAAAGCCCCACAGAATATGAAATGAGAGTTAAGGAATTGCAAGTGATGGGACAAGGTGAGATTTCAGTTAACCCTACAGTACCTGGAGGAAGCTCCAGGAGAGTTACACCCCTCAGTGCATCATTTTACTCCCCAAAAGGGGAAAGGCTCGTGCTTATCAAATGAACAGTGTTCACCATCCCCTTGGGCCCTGGACAAAGCCCTGATGGGCTTACAGACATATTAGTATCTACTGCAGTTACACTGATCTTGGAACAAAGTTTGTATTTTTTATGCTAAGGTTTAATGAGTAGCTTGTATTGGTATGATGCTCTTGCTTGTGTGTTTTACAGGGCTAAGGTGCAAAGTCTGCAGCAGGTATTATAACATTAGGTGAACTAGCTGACAGGAACAAGGTGTGGAAAGTGTAATAGATTTATGTTCAGATTGCTACAATGCCCACCCTTAGAAAGATGAAAAGATTTCTAGTATTTGTACTCTTTCCCCTCAAATTATTGACCTCGATTAACGATCAGGAATTTGTGTCAATAGACAATCAATAAATTGAACAAAATAATAATTCCCTGAGGTTTTTGAGGTTGAGGTTTTTGCCACTGATCTTGCTGGAGGACCTGATTACTCAGGTGCGAGAGAAAAGCAAAGGGTCAAAAGAAACCATTTGAATAGGAGATCCCTGGTCCCAACTAAAAAACAAGGGAGAGCAAGGAAATGAGGCAAGGATGGTTATGGGGTTTATTACTTTGTCTAGACCATGTATTTCTTGGCTAGAGCCAGGAAAAGCAGTAGTCTTGCAAGGTTCACGTGATATCTTTGGGTACGTACCTCTATGACTGCACACATATGTTTTGCAAGGTTCACATGGCATTTTTGACTGCACACATATGTTTACACCTATAATGCATCCAAAAAGGTAACTAAGCTAAACATTACAATTGTGTGTCTGGGGTTGGAGTGTGTTTAGGTCACTGCAGAGCTGGACCTGGGAAGTGATGCTAGTGTAGTAGTTCCCTCATTGACACCTCAAAAAAAAGAGATGTCTTTTGTCAAGCTATGAACTTTTCCAACTTCAAATCAATGCATTTTGTAGAACTATTTGCTACGAGGTTAATTATCCATTTAGTATCACAGGTCTCCTCTGATGGAGATTGTTAGATAATTATCAGGTCTGCTCAAGTGCTTAACTTTGTGATGGAATGAGAACAGGCTTTTTAGTCCTGAAGTCACACATTTCATCCTTTTACCTTATTTTGGCTTCTTTGAAATGTGGTCACGGGCAGATAAACTGCTGGCTTGTAAATGGGAAAGGGGAAAGTTGAGAGACCATGATCTTTGAGTCTTTTCATTTTTGCTATTGAATTTGTCTTTTCCTGAAGTCTGTGTATTTGGAAAACACCAGACTTAAGACTAGAAATACCCATGGTTCTTAGACTTGTGTCATACAATGCAGGTATGTTTTTCTAAGAAGATTTTTAGAATTGGGTAGGTTTTTCCTACAAGAAGGAAGAGCTGTCTGGGTCTGTTTAGTGCCTTAAATTTCCCGGTCCTTCACATCACTTAAGCTGAACATTTTTAGGAAAGTTTAATCAAATTAGCCACTTTTGGCATGAAAAGTCAGTTTTTTGAGTCATCCCTTCCCCACTGGAAAATGCAGCCTCAGTTACTTAGGAGCTGCATAGGCAGCATAAGCATTACTCCAAATAGGGAAACAGCTTAAGTTGAATGCTTGAGGACGATGGTGTGAATTTTCCTTTCTGGATACGGCTGCATGGAATGGTGCAGTGCTGTGTAAAGATATTCAAATGCAGAGTCACACTGAAGTCAGTAGGTTTGTATTTACAGACTGTTTGAAACATCAGGTCCACAGCTTTGGCTGTTAAAAATAGCCAACAGATATTCACTATAGCCTAGGTTGAAGCAAGATTAATAATTTTTATATATGCACAATAATGCAGCTGGACTTCATTCTTCTGAATTCTTCTATATGTACACATTTCTCTGTCAATATGCACTACAGCAGAAACCCACTGGAGCAACTGCAGAGCATGAAAATATTAGAAATACATCAAACCATACATTTCTATCCGAAAGCTTTAATACATTATGTGGTGTGTATTTAGAAAATGAGATGTTGTGATTTAAGGCCTATCCAGCTTAAGTTAAATTGCTGTGAGAAAGAAGAAAAGAACTGAGAATGAAGAATTAAAATTGGCTTTTCTGAAGCTCTTCTGAGCTGGAATGAGTATCAGCAATATGATACCCGAGTAGGGAACTGCCAGGATCTTCCTTATTTGAGTAGAGGAACTTCACAAAAGATCTCTCATGAATGTCACAAAAGTTGCATTTACTATTCTGGTATATTGTCATGATTGTGTCTTAGATGCAAAAATCTTATTTGTTCTCTCCCTTTCCTCTGCAGAGTCACCGTGGGGGGAGTAGGATCAGGCATTCATTAAATATTTTGTTCTGTGCTGTCAATCTGCACCTCCCTCTCTCATGCTCCCTTTAATCTTTCTAAGCAATTTTCTCTCTTCTTGTAGGGGTGACTGAAATGATCCTTTGAAGCAACCAGCTTTGACGTTTGGAAAAAAAGAATTAAAAAACAAAGTAATGCTATAATTAAGGAAAACATCAGTTAAAGCTCAAGAAGAAATCCAAGATTTTGATCAGTTCTTTCATGTATGCCTGACAACTGCACAACATTAGCAGAGGGGCTCATTAGAGAGTGCTCACCCGAAGTCCAGATGAAGGAGCAGAACATCCGTGAGTGATATGCAAGACTGCTGTGTGGAGGAAAATTGAATATCTGCTACTCTTTGCATAACACAAGTTGTGATCTACTGCCCTAGCAGTTCAGGAAAAGAGAACTCTTCTTTACAGTGGGGCTATTTAACACTGTTTCAGAAGCAAAAATGGGCTCAAAAGGATGTGTATGTTCTCCAGTGTTGGTTTCACTGAGAGTCAAATCCTCTGGGTCCATGTGGTACTCCAGAGGTGTGGTTAATTGTACATGTGTGACTTAATGAATATATGGCAAGATTAAGAGAAGGTTTTTCAAGGCCATTTTCTTCTTTGTTCAAGTGTTTTGTTCTTCCTCAGTGTTATCCCTGTCCTAGGGGCTAATACTGATACCTTGATGCTCACAGTATGATAGGTTGAGGTAATTCTGAGAGTACAAACTTTACCTTGTGTCTCCATGTTTTGTGGCCACCTGCTACAAAATGCTAAATTTGGATGTTGTGAGAGCTGAGTCAGTGCTTTTCCATGCAGGATTCCCCCAGGTCATTGTTCCAGCTGTGATGCCATTGTGGATAAGCAATTTCTTTTATTACAAAAGTTATACACATTGTAATGAGGTTTTGTGAAGTCTCTGCAGGGTTGGGGAGGATATCGGGGCCAGCAATGCCTCAGCCAGACAGTTCACAGAATCTGTAACAGTAGTGAGATACAGTTAAAAATTAATAATTGTAGCATGCTCACACATCCCTTTGAAAAGCAAGTGGAATGATATAAATCACTTGCATTGTTTTACTCACTTTCTTTTTTTTTTTGCTGAGTAAGGGGTAATTTTCTGCAGTGAGTTTGTGTGCTGCTGAGGCTTTTTGCCTTACTTTCTTAAATTAATTTAGTGGTTTTGGGGGGAAAAGCTAGCAAGATGGGTGGAACGCACAGAAGCCCCTGGTTTCAGCCAATTTTGGATGTGTCCACTTCCTGGAACAAATGGTCTTCATTTAGTTACAGAGTTTCTTGCTCTGGGCCTGTAGACAGTTAACTGCATCTTTTAAAACACAGCCAGAAGCCCTCCTGCTGGAAAGCTGCACACCCACAGGAGGCACAGTGGATTAAATGGGCACAGAGGCAGAAGGTGTCAGCACTTTGGTAGTCCCAGGAGCTTATTGCTTGCACTAATAATGTGCCTGTGCAGGAGAAATAAATTTTGAGAAGTGACGGCTTGTGGAGGTATACTATGGTGTGAAGATTTGTCCTGCAAGAATCCATAGGCTTTATCGTTCAGTGTCTCTTTGTTATCAAACACCATCCCAAGGAACTGGGCAACTTTTGCCTGGCTGCTTCAGGGGCTTCTCTTCAGATGTTGCTGACCTTGCCTGGCTTACACGCGGTTGTAACACACTCTTTCCATGGATTACAGAAGGAGCCTCCTCAGTGTGGAAAGACTCTTGACTGCTGGAGGAGCATTGATGGGTTCTGGTGTCTTCCTGCTCCTTCAAGGACACCTTGCAGAAATTGCACTGCTGGGGCTGAGCAAGAACCTTTTCCCCTGGGCAGAAAGATCTTTTTATGGACCATGTTTTTTTTCCTGGCGACAACAGACGAGACAGTTCCTGACTACTCTAGTCATGAGACAACACAGTGCTCATGCAAGGGGAACAGCTTCTACCCACTTTGCAGTTATCATGGTGGTGCTCCAGAGATCTCCATAGTATAGCTGAGATGTGGATTCTTGTGTGGCAATTATTTTCTCATGCACAAGTACAGCATAAGTTAAATAAAGGTGCTTTCTGGAAAAAAAAATGAAGTACTGAAATTCTGAACTGCTAGCAGAACAAGGAAGAAATTGTTCTTTACTTCTTCAGTCATCAGGCTTTTGCTGACAATTATTTTGGCATGCATAGCACATACACACACAATGACTGACCACACATTTATGGAACCTTCTGAAAAAATGAGGATTGTGCTGGTGTGTGATTCTGCAGCCCTATCTGATGCCCACTGCGACAGAAAATAAGATCTAATAGAGTAAGTCTAGTTTTAGTTTTATAGCACACTCCCAGAACATTTACTGGCAGCAGATACAGTGATACCATTTTTAAGTTGACTCCTTTGATATCTTCCATCAGATCTGAAAAAGAAGTCTGTTCCCAACATATATTTGGGGCTTCTTGGCTGAAGCATCTTCCCAATCTTTTGACAAATTCAATGTCTCAACACTCTGAATCTAACACCCACCACTCCTAAAATACTGTCAAAGCAAGTGGCTTTCTTTAGAAATGCCCTTTTTCCAAGTTTGGGATGCTTCAAATTTCTCTTCAGATGCATTAAGTCTAGCTTGTGGGAGGATCTGATGATGTCCTCTCTTTTTATCCTCATCTGTAGCATATCAGTTGTTCCTGCCCTGTAGCCTCAATGGGTGATCCACTCTGCACACACCCCTCTGGCCTGCCTATGGGTATTAATGAGGCTGGAAAGAGAGTTTCTTGGTGCTTGTGCTGGTCTTGGAAGCTGCCACAAGCAAAGGCTGGAAAGTCAAGTCATGTCAGCAGATTCATGTGGTGATCTCTGCTGACTAAGAGTGACAGTTCTGTGTGACCGTATGTATTTTGATTGTCCTTGCTTTGTAGGTTATCTCCCTATAAGTGGAGAGTAGGTGTATAAATAGGTCTCTGAAAAAAGAAAGGATGTTCCTTCTCTTAGGAAGCAATTGAATTTGGCCAAGGGAGAGAGATATTTGGGTGCTGGGGTAAACCAGAGAAAGCAGCAGCAAAGCAGCAATTTGCAGCTTAGTGGGGAAATGAAAGGCTGCTGAGCAAAGCTGTGAGCACATGCCAAGCTCTGCTTATGTAAGAGAAAATGTCTTAGAGAGCTGAGTGTGCATAGCTGCAACCCACCAAAAACCCCTAAAAGACAGCTTGAGAGCAATGGTCTGCTTTTTTAGGACACAATGGATAGAGAGAGATTTGTTTATAAACTTCTTCAGTTATTTCTCTGTCCAAGTGACTCCTAGACACTTGTTGTCATCTGATCTAAAAAGTCAACAAGTCAGGCTTTTGGTGTAGGGAAGACTAAATTTGAACACCTTCTAGGCTGTCTTTGAGGAACTCTCTGTGAAAGAAAAGGTCAACAGATTTGTATAAAAGCTAGGTCTAGTCTGGAATTCCATCACACGATCTGGTGATTTTCATAAAATTAATTCGCAATCTGACTGGATTGATAATAATTTTTAGTAGTAAACGACACTTTGTTCTCCTGTTACCAAAAGTTTTGGAAAATCATGGGACTGAATCATTAGCTCACCGTAAAGTGCTTTTCCATCCTCTGTGCTGGTCTCTGCAGATCTGCAGAATGTTTCTTCTTATTTTGCAGTATTTTGGGGTGGGTTATGCTTTCCTCTGTCCTGAGGGGTAGAGGGCACTGGCAAGTGCTTGAAGAAGTGGTCACATTAAGAGTGTGAACCTTTCCTTGTATGGCTTTTCTCCTCTCCATCTCTGTTCCTCTGGCATCTCTGGGGGCACGAACTGTCTTGCACTGTGAGAAAGAACCACAGTAAAGGGAAAATAGGTACTTCCCACAGAAAAAAAACCCAAACATTAATAGTACACAGCTGAACTTGAAAAATGTTATACAAATCACTTTGAAACTCTTCAGTGGATTTGTAGTGGTAACCAGTCTTCCACATCAAGGAATCTTCCCCAGCATATTATTCATTAAACAAAGGTATTTATTAGAGCAGCATGTGGCATAGATAACATTTCTAGTGCATAGGAAAGAAGCTCTAACGAGTCTTTAGAACACACGTTGCTTTTGTGTGAATGGCACATACAACATATGCCTGAGGCCTTGGTGCAGGATTCCCACCATGGGAGCAGGCAAGAGCCAGCAAATGCCCTACAGTTGCTCCTACCCACCTCATTCATCTCTGGCTGTTGCTCTTGGGATGCTTTTCTACCTCATTTATCTTGGATGCTCCATGCAGCAAACTTCCAGCTGCTCCTTGAGGGCAGTTTTTTAAATCAGTACCTTTCATTTCTTTCCTTGGCAGCTCCCGAGTGTCTCTGATTTTCAGGGGTCCACCCAAAAGTACAAACACAAAAGCCATCTTCCTGGCAGGTGGGTTTTCATTCAGCATGTAGGAGGCTACAGAATCAGTCACCTGGAAGATGTTTCAATTGCAAAGCTAAAAGGAGGTTGAAAAACCCAGATTAGATAAGAGCAGGAAGGTTATACCTGTAATCACACACATTTTGGCTGCTGGATAATGGTCATATTATGGAGTAAAGGCTTTCTCCAAAAAAAATCAAATTAGACAGGCAGCATTTCTGATGACACACAGGCCTTTCCTTCAGTTATTTGGATAGGTTGTTCATTTTTCTGTACTGATAAGCATTTTTGTCTTTCAGATTTCTTTGAACTCCTCTCCTCAGGATATCAGCACAAAAAAAAAAAAAAACCACCTTGTTAACTGTACCTTTCTCCACAATCAAGGATGTTTCTCTCACACAGACCTGTTATTTGCAAATGTCCTGATGTTTTGACCAGGAAGCTGAGTTGTTCATGATGGCAAAATTGTCCTTTAGGCAGGAATGCTACATTCCTATGTATATACTTATCTGTATGGATATGACTTGGCCTTCTGAAAATATAAAATCTACACACTTTGGATCTTGATGGAGTATTAAGCTTCCTACTGACATTCTGGTTTTTACATTTTCCCAAGTCTTCAACTCCTTCCTGAAGGAAGTAATGTTCATGAAGAGCTGGAATTTTCTCAGTCTTCCATTACTGCTCCTCTCCCTCACAGTGAGTTGTTCCAAGGTGTCTGTGTTGATGCCTCACTGCTTTAGGAGGCAGTAGACACCAGCAGCTTAAGTTCAAAAAACTTCTAACCTTCAAATTTATAAGACTTATATTTGCTGTTGGAGAAAGGTCAGCTACAGGTGCTGCTGCAAACAAGTGTTAGCCAAAGGGTAAATGAGGTAGAACAGATCTGAACAGTTCTGGGCAGCCAGATTATGGGAGCGATATATCTGGATATGTAGAGAGATCAAACACTATGTTTTGGGTTGTTTTTTTTTTTAATTTGGAAAAAGTGGTGTCTGTTCAAAGACAAATAGGATATGTTGTTGAAGTCTTACAGAAATTTCAGATATTTTACGGTATTTTTTGGAAAGAATTCTTTCAACAAACAGCAAATATGTAAGGATTTATGATTTCATTGCTTTTAGTCTAGCATCAGAGTAATAATGTTATTTATTAAGGTAATTTTGGTGATTGGATTTTAAAGAAGATATCATCATTCCCTACACCATTACTAGTGCACTGCTATTAATATTTAAAATCTATTATATTGGGCTACTTTAAGTTTGTTCTTCAGGGTATTAAAAACAGTACTTAAAAAAGAAAACAGACTCCCTTAAGGAAGAGCCTCAGCAGCAATAAGCAAATTGTTCAAAAAACAAATCAAAAATATAAAATGAAAAATACTAAAATTAAAGTATTTTTGTAGAAAGTTGAAATCCCTGCAAATTATGCATGTGGGCTCTTTAGCCGAAGACACCACTAGCACTTAAACTTTTAATGATATGAGATGTAAGAATCCCTTTTTGTAATCAGGGAAATGCAGGCAACACTGGCATGGAATGTGGCGACCCCTTAGCAGCAAGGCTAACAGCAGCCCAAATTTATTAATCACCTAAAAATCTCAGAAAGATGCCCAGAGAAATCCTCTAAGCAATTCCCTAGACCTGAGTAAGTGACTGATTTGGAAGGGCAAGAGCATGACAGCAAAAAAAAGAGCATGAATGCATCAATATGTGCAGCAGAGCACTGCAGAAACAGCTTTTACCTCATGCAAGACTTCAAAATTCAAAATATTTTCTGTTGTTTGTTTTGCTTTGGTTTCTTTTGTTGTTGTTCAGTTAGCTGGTTGGTTGGTTTCAGTTTGTTTTTATTAGAGCTGCTCTACTTTTGAGGAGGTCATGAGACAGTGCCCTGGCTGGTAGAGTCCCAATACCTGCAGACCAGGGAGAGGCAGGGCCAGTGTGGAACATGAGGGAGGTTTGGGAAATGAAAGGACAAGGGGGCAGTGGTGTGTGCAGCCCTACTGCAAGGTGAGGAAAAGCCACCCTCTCTCCAGAGGCCCTGCCAGTATGGGTGGGAATGGGGTGAGAGGGCAGCAACAGCTTCTTTGGTAGATTCCTTTTGCTGGTGGATCTTGTGCTAGGGACTCACGGGATTCACGCTGTCACTGTGTGGTTTTCTCATGCCCAGCTGTTGTGAGTTGACAAGGAAGTGAGTTTTTTGAGAATTTGTGGCCAAAACCAATCAGTGAACAGATGTGAATATCGGCACCTGGTGTGGCCACAGAGGACATGGATGCGCCTCTGAGAACACAGGGGGTTAAAAGCAGAGAACTGCCAGAGGGACTCTCTCTTGGTTCTGGTGGGTGAAGAGGTCTGAGCCTCCCCTGCCCAGCCGCGGGCTGGCGGGGGGCCCTAGGACAATGAAAACTTTACAGAACACTCATCCTCCTCTGTTTGAACCAGAAGAGAGACATACATGAAATAGAAGGAAATGGGCAAGTGTGGTGAAGGTTTGGGCAAGTGAAGGATGTCAGAAGAAGTTGAGAAGACTCCTAGGTGGGAGGAGATGATGGAGTGGCCTTTGGCCGGACTTTTCTCTTGTATAGCCATGGACAGAACCATTTTTTCCCTGTAATGCAGGGACAGTTTTAGGGGGAGGCAATGGCTTGGAGCTGAGAGAGTGCAGTGAAGGAGTGAAGTGACCAGAGAAGGATGAGGAGGGTGTGGTGGTGCCCTCTGTCTTCAGGGAAGAAGAAGATCTCTGTTCTCGAGACCCCTCGGCCCCAGGACGTGAATTTGGGGGGAAGGCTGGTGTCCCGAGAGACTGTTGCTTTTTTGGAACTGGGCAGAGCATCCTTAAAAGGGGAACCCTAGAAGCAGTTCTGGCCCACACACAGTGGTGAGAGCACTGGACATGGGAGGAGGCTGTCACGATGGCAGATTCTCTCCGGGCGGTGCCATGTGTGACATGGAAACACAGGAGGTCTCAGCTGTGTTTCTTGGGGAAGACTATGGTACAAGAGAGAGACTCCTCTCTCCCATGATGAATTGAGAATTGATTATATGAGGGGTGGTAACTTGATTGAGAATCTAAGGTTTTATCACATTGTTCTGAGTTGGAAATTGGGTAAGGGGAGGAGGAATGTTTTGGGAGGTTTTAATTTTGAAGTTTGTATGTGTGTCTTTTTTATTATAGTTGTAGGTTAATAAAGTTCTTTTTTTTCTTCATTTTTAAGCTTGAGCCTACTTTGCTCTGTTTCTGGTCACATCTCACAGCAACCACTAGGGAAAATATACCTTCATGGGGGCACTGGCATTGTGCCAGTGTCAAACCATGACACCAACAAGAAGGTCATGGGCAAGAGCCTGTTTCTTTGCCCAGTTCATAGTGAACAATTCACACTAAAATTAATAGTTACAAAGAAAAGACAGAGATGGATCCTCCCTCAAGCAGCCAGTCACTGTTGTAGTTTTGTTCCTACAGATGCTGTATGAGACCTGCCTGCAAATTCAGCAGTTGAATCAAAGCAGGACTTTGGGTCCCTGGCATTCTGGACAAGCATTTTCAGCCCTCAGGTGCATTGCGTGTTCTCAAGGCAGACTCACTGACTGGGATCAAAAATTTCAGATCTTCCTAATGAATGCTTCACTCAAAAATTATCCAATACCAGTTAGTTTAGACAAGATCAAACACAGGAGGATCTCTCTCCCCACTGAGGTTCATAGTCAGCTCCTGTCTGGGATGGTGGGGTTGTGGCTGTGGGCCCCTGCCAGACTTCACTGAGTGGGTAAAGCAGCACTATGTGCAGAAAGAGCAGAGATCCAACCAATATCTCTGCAGAGCACTACAGTGCTGTTACAAGGAGTTTTACTCCTAGTAACACGGTGCTGAATTGCATCGTCAAAGATTTTGGGTTTTGAAATGTCAGCTGAACCATAGTTTCTTTTCCTTTCCTGCTGACTGTCAAGTTGAAACTTCTGGCTTATTTCATATATCCTCCAATATTGGCCACAACAACTCCAAAACAAAAAGTGGTTCTAATGTTCAAACCTGTTTGTGCTGAACCCGTGGTGGCAGCCATCTACTCTTGTACTTATGCTTAACTTACCAGGACACTTGGAGATACCTTGACACTGGAAAGTTCTTGGACCTCTGAGAAGCAGTACAAGATGCAATATAGGATGTTTCAGACACATCAGTGGTACATCACTGATTTGCCCAACACACCCTTCAGCAGCTCATACCACCTCTTTTATTGTAAGTAACCTTACATTCATTTTGATGTTTTAGCTATTGCAGCTATTTTGCAAAATAGTTATCAGCATCTCAGCTAGATGCTATGACAGAACCAATTAATTATCATTAGTGAAGCATTTGGTATTCTTGGATAAAAGACTACAGAAAAAAGACTACAGACTACTACTACAGAAAAACAAATTGTTATCCCTTTGCAAATCAAAATTCCACTCTATTCCTAAATAATTGTCTTATCTTTGGCTGATAGCAAAAACCAAGTCAGAGTTGCCTGAAGGCATCCTTAATCAGAGATTTTTCCTTTTCAGATGAAAAAAAAACAACTTCTGTAGTGAACAGTTTCACTAGCCAAGAAACAATAGAAAGGCTTCCATGCTAAGGTGGTAGAGAAGGGAAGAAGCCTGAGACAAGCATCCAACTTCTAAGCTATTCAGGCTATGGAGGAAACTAAAGGCCTACAGCTCCATTAAGAACTAGAAGTTAGAGGTTTTTATCACAGGAGTCCTACAGTTGAGAAAATTATTTAATCACTTACTTCTGCCTTGGTTGCCTCAGTGGGTTCCCTTTTCCACAGTCAGAATGGTGATTGCACCTTTGTACTACTACTTTTTAAAATGTTCTGTTTATAGTTCGTCTTGACACCCTTTGAGCTTCCCATCTTCAACTTGCCTGACAACATCCCTAGATGCAACAGTAGGGACATGCAGAAAAAGTGTGCACACAAACACTGGAACTGTGTCCAATAAAGTCAATCCAGCCTTATATTAATTTTAACCAGCTGGTGAAAACTGAGCTGTCTCTGCTTTTACTTCAAGAGTTTAAAAAGATGACTGGTAGTGGGTTTCTGTTCTTGCAGATGGAGGGAAATATCTGCCTCCAGTAATACCTGCGGAATGAAGTTGCCTGGAGTGGACATGCTATAGCTTAACCAAGTCCACTCTGGCAGCCATATTCTTCCACAGTGTGAGATGGCACTTTTCCACAGCCTTTACCCAGTATCAGGACATCAGCCTTTTTCCATTAACTTGTCCTTCCTGCAGCTCTGTGGTTTCCTGTGCTTGTTCCGGTGTGAATTTCCTTCCATCCACAACTTTGTTATGCAGCTTTTACTTCAGGAGGCAAGAGGTTTGCCTTTGTTTTGATAATTGGGAACTGCTGAGGACACAAAAATTCACTACCAGCTATCACCCTTCATTTCCCAAAGCCCTACAAACTCTTTTTTGAAGACCTGCCTTGAGCTTGGCAGCCCAGCCCAGCATGACTTCTATAGATGTTCTCACTGCTCACCTTGGACTTTACTGCTGCCACTCAGGGTGCCCTGGTCATTAACAGGTTGGCAGGGGAAGAATTAATGCTTGGTTCCTATGTACAGATAACTCTCCACCAGGCAGTTTTGCTGTCCTGGGAACTGGGGCTGACTACAGTTTATAGCACTCTTAGTCTGCTTCCTGATGCACTTATATCTGTGTGGAACTGACAGGGAGCAATAAAATCAGTTGATGCTTTCGCCAAACTATTTTCTCCATGTTAGAACTGTTTCCAGCATAGTTCTGCTGTACTAAACTCTGCCTATCATCTCTTGCACTTACACTAGCAAGAAGTGTAAGTATGCAGATTAGACCCAAACAGGAAGATGTTGCTAGTGATGAATTTTTTTCTAATGCAGCTGGATTCATGTGACTGGTAGCAAAGTATTCTGACTGATGTGACTCCACCTGGCACCAGGATTTATTTGAAATCTTTGGTGTTTTTTCCTGATGTGAAAACTAAATATTTCTCACACCAAGATGCCCTATTGGGGTGGTATTTCACCTACCTAGCATAATCACAAATTAATCCAGCAAAGTGAGGCTCTGATCCCATAAGAGGTTCCTAACAGAAGTTTAGTGCCCATGCTAGTTTGGATGGAAGCCAGCTGAGCTGCAGAAAAGCACAGAGCTCATTCAGCTCTAGCTATGAACCTGTAGTCATCACTAAAGTTCATTGTAAGTACCAATTCCTCTTGGGTTTTTGTTTACTTGTAGTTTTTAAAGCAAAGCTTTTGGAAAACTTCCAGAGAGAATATAACCTGTGCATTTTTGCTTTGCCAAATAAACAAATTAATGTATTTGGGGCTTCTTATGACAAATTCAGATACCCGTTCCTACCAAAAAAGTATGGCCCAATAGTGATTCTGTAACACTTGGATCAAAGGCGCAACTCAGGTTCCTTTGCATGATACATTATTGTGTTTTAATAATTTGATTTAGATTTTATAAAACAGAGACAACTTAAAAGAAAACAGACAGTGATGAAAATGTCTCTTCCACGGGCTTCAGTTTGTCCTAGGAACCTACCATTTGAAAAAATGCTGGATTTGGAGAGGAAACTGCTCCTCAATTCTAAGATTAACTCTTCCTTGCATTCAGGGATAAGGGCAACCAGGGAATTTCCTCTCATTCCTCCACTGAAGATTTGGAAGGGCAAAGTTGTCTTTCTCAGATTTCTGAGTCATTTAAGCTGATGAAAAATCACTGCTTACTTTTATGCTGGATTGTAGCTTTATGGCTTACATGACTCTTGGACAACTTAGTAATGAACTTGGTTGTTTCACCATTTAATCATGAAAGACTTCATGAATTTGGCTGGTATATATGATGACCCAATAACAACTGATCCACTGCTGCTGTTTTCTTTGCAGTCAGAAAATAGACAACAATTGCTTTTAAAGGGTAATAATTTGCCCTGAACATTGCCAAGGAGGACTCCTTTATATAATCCTTATGTGTCCTCTATTAGATTCCTTCATATATCGTCACCATTTAAAGTCATTCTAGTTGGAATGCAAACTGGATCAAATAGTTACAGTAAATGGTAATGTCCAGCTTCCACTGGAAGACTGTGAAGCTTGAGCAGTCCTTAAGACTGTGTAGGTTGAAACCCATGGTCCTGTGACGGGATATAGTGGCATTAACACCCAAACGCAGCTGTCATTTGAACTTGCTTCTTAGCACTGTCGTTCCCTCAAGCAGGGCAGCTGAAGCAGGTATGAGACCAGTGCCTGCCAGATATCCCAAACAAGGTATGATTTGATGTGGCTTAAAGTCAAGGTGGAATTGATTTTATAAAACTTCCTTTGCAAGGTGTAACCCTTGCAAGGTGTACCCTAAAATCCCATAGCTCAGATCAAAACTGTCCCTTCCAGCCCCGGCAAAACCACCGGTTTTGGATGATACAGGGGCCGTGAAGCGCACTCCGGCCAGTCCCACGCTGCACTGCGTGCTCCGGGAAAACCCTCGCCGAGACCGCTGCATACGCGGGTGTGTGTGCCAATGGAAGGCACTGGCATGCTTCCTAGTGGCCTTCCAGCTCCTCCAGCACTGGAGCACCTGGAGCAGCATCATTTCTCCTTGACACGCGTGAATGCGCTGCTGCCTACACCTGCACCGTTCTTGTGTCTGTGTGTCGCTGGCCGCTACTCCCTCGTTTCTCTGTGGCTGGAGCAGGGAAGGGGCCCATTGGCCGGGCTTGTACCGCAGGACAACCCGGGGGCTGCGCGACAAGCCCAGCGACGCCAGGCCGGCCGTGGCGCAGCACCCACCGCGACCCACTGCGGGGCCGAGAGGAGCCCCCGGCTGCCGTGCCGGGCTGGGCTTGGGCGGGTCTAGCGGTTCTGAGCTGCCGGTTTACAGCCAGGTTCCGCCCTGTGGCCCCTCCCGGCGGCGCGGGGCCGCC
>WBNO01026272.1:901-26054 GCA_013400575.1 Peucedramus taeniatus | reverse complement strand
ATATCATTATTTATTGCTCATATCATTAGTAAGAGTCTTCAGGTTTCTAAGTCAAGATTTTTTGTAAAAGACTATGTAGAATGCCTCCAACTTCCTTAGATAACTATTAATTTTTTTTCCCATTACAAAGATACTGTAAAGGAAATAACATGTCTCTGCATGATTCAAATTTCTGTGAATACAGGCATGGACAGGACTTTGGAGAATTTAGCACACCTTGGCTTTTTTGAAAGAAGCCTATAATGACATATCATAATTACCTGTAAATAGAAAAATTAAAAAAAATCAGGTTTTTGTAGTTTGTGGCTGTTTTTTCAGTAAAAAGACTATTAACCTACAAAAATGACCACTGAACATGACAGCTGGATAATTTTCATTTTATTCTAATCAAAACCTTAGGGAAAGCAAAAGATATAAAGAAAAAGGATTCTAAGAGAAACAGGGTTTCTGTGCATGTGCCTTTTTCCTTTAAGTTTTTAACTGCTTGCTTGAGTTCTGAGGTTATGAAGCCAAGATATAAATTACTCTATAGACAATTAAATAATCCTTCTGGGACTAAATGAAAAACAATGGTTAAAAAGCCACTGTAAGACATTTTTCTAAGGAAATAAAAATGAATTAATGGGTCTTCAACAGTTTGAAATTAAGCCCAAAGGAATTGCTATTGTTGGAGTGGGTATGAGGAGTTATGTAGTATTTTATCATTTTATTAGAATTAAATAAAAGATGCCAAGCCTTAATGAATTTAAATACTGATGTAATGTGGTTTCTGTGAGAAGAAAGGCACTCATTTAACAATCCCTTTGTTTACTTTAGCCAAAAATTCCCACACCAAATGAGATGAAGAAAATGTCCCTATGTCATTTACAAGGCTGAAATGGTGAAGATGGCACTGTGAAGTAACAAAATTCTTACTCTCCATGAACAAACTCATTAAAAAGCATAACAGTGGGTTGAATAAGGCAACACTAAATTTATAAATATTCTTAAACACAGTAGCAAGTTGACTTCTGGGCAATAATTGACTATTAATGCTGATTCATTAAAGGAAAATGGGCAATTATGTTTTTTATGTTAATGAATAAGTGTCATGTACTTACATATTTATCCACTCCTGATTTTTATGGTATTCTAGAAATAATAATATCAGTCATTATTATCCTACCAAGTGATTATTAGACCTATAAAGGGAGTCAGCTGTTTCTGTTAACTGAAAAAACAAGAGATATATGCTCCCTACATCCTCTCATCCCTGATACCTCTACATGCCTTGTCCTTTCATCCACACATTAGTTTCATGAGGTCAGAATGTCAGCTGGTGATTCCCATGCTGTGTGGACCCTCACACTGTCTAGGTAATACACCACTGTTGATGTTAACTTACAAAAGAAAAAGAAAAAAAAAAGAAGAAAAAATCTAGGTTTAATTTAGTGTTCTCCATAACATTAATTTATCTTTTCTATCATGTTAAATGTCATATTAAAATTTCCATTTTACAAGCTGAATATGAGGCATTTGTCCAGTTTGGTGCTTAATTTACCTAGATTTTTGTCTTTGCTCAGCCCTTTCCTTATTCACACTACAGAAGAGAATGCGTTTAGTCTAATCTCAGGAAGGTAAATTGCAAAATTCTTATTGAGATGTATAGCTGTGATTCCCTTCTCTCCAAATTTTTATTTGGGTGATTTTCTTAAGATAGTAGAAGGAATTTTTTCTTCTTAAGACAATAGGAGGTTTCATAATTAAAAACAGAATTAAGGCCTTAAAATACACCTTCACATCTCCAGAAAAGAACAAATGCTGTAATGAGTTTATGGTTTTCAGTGGGTATTTTCTGTGGAGGTACAATATATTATGTAGAAACATTTTTGTATTGTAGTTAGTCAATAATCAATCAAGTATTCATCATCTCTTTCTCATGTACCATCTTAGACTTAGGAGATTTTTAATTTTTTTTAAGAGAAGTTGTGGAAAATGGTACTGTAAATCAATTACATCCACCCTTCTTTTTCTTGTTTTACTTTTTTTTATTTTAGTTTGACTTGCAAATTACCATGAAGCTACAAAATTTTTTAATTCTTCCCATGTTGCCACCCCATCTTATATTCTTGTAAGATGTATGAGAGCACTCTTTAATGCTTACCATTATTGATGAAAATTGTGGATAGAATTTCTTTAAATTTGTGACCAACAACGAGGACAATTTCAGACCCTGAGTATTAGAAAATCATTAAAATATTAATTGGTGTCTTCATCTTCTCAGAAATGTAGAAATGGCATATGGCAATGTATACTCAGTGACCAAGCTTCTAGTTGAAAAATTAAAGGTTACTCAGGTCTAACAAAAGAAGATAAAGCACCAGTCTCATGTAACTCTATCTAAGTGTCTTAATATGTTGTGAATCACACAGTAACTAAGAGTCTGTACTGGAGAATGTAATGAAGAATACAGTGTGTTAAACCTCCTTTGCCCTTCTATCATTTAAAAGGCATGTTCACAAACTCTTAAAGAGGTTGCTCAATTATTTCAGGTTTACAAATGATAGGAAAACATTTTGTATTTGTTGCAATTTAGTTGGGATGAACTCCTTTGTAGTTAAAAATTACACGGCTACCATCTGTTAGCACTGACAGTTTAAAGTATTTTTCACCTCAAACACACCAAGACATGCATGCCTTTCTCGTCCTTGCATGCATTTCTTCAGTCTCTGTACATCTACCCCTCCATTCAATTGAATTAATTTTTATGGAAAAGTTGTTTGCTCTGTGGTTAACTGAACCCCATACCACCCTCAGTGGATATAGGTGCAAGAGTGTACTATGTGAATTCTCTTTTCCCTTTCCTGTGGTACTTAATGATTGTAGCAGCTGCATCAATGTTACTAAGCAATGTCATTCAAGAAGAGCAGGGCCATAAAGCAAAATGGTTGGTGCTGGGTGTTAAGTTGTGCAGCCCTGGCATGAAGTTTAACTATCCAAACAGACTCTGAGAAGCTACAGAACGTGACGTGAGAAATCGCTGAACACCATAAATAACACAGTGAGAAGCTGGCAGAAATTACAGCTAGTGCTGTGAGGAATGGCTGGATTGCACAGATGGCTAAGGAGGAGGCATGTGAGGAATGGCCAAGATTCACAGATAATTGTGAGTGGTATTGGAAGCCTTTGGGGGAGGAGCACCTAAGTAACCATATTGGTAATATGAGGTAAGGCTTAGATGACCAAGCATCAGTACTACCAAATTTGGATAAGGATGCAGTAAAACTGAGACCATCAGAAAAAAACCCTAATTTCATGTACACTCTTTATTTAGGAGCAGACAAGGATGGAGACAGGAAGGATCAAGGTGGATGGAAGAGAAGTACCACCATGAAAAGAAAAGAAGAGGGGAAGAGGCTTTTTTGCATGTGGGCAAATGGGTTGTCAGTACACTTGTATGACTGTGCCTCACTACTTTTGTTTTGTAACGCCACTCTCTTTTCTGTGTATGCATGAGTTGCAAAGTGACAGCAGCTATAGACTGGGTTGTCTGGATATTTAGCTAGTGAACCTGAGTCCTCTGTGTGCATGTGTGTGTGTGTGTATGTGTGTGTGTATGTGCATGTGTGAAATTCACGCTCAGTCCTGCTACTGTGTAGACCTGCAAACAGAAACAGAAGCTTTTCTAAATTTCAAATACGCAAAATGCTGATGATCAGAAGTTTCACTTCAAAAGTATGTTCTAAATAGGAGTAAAGACAACAGTATGACCACATGCAATGCCATTTCATATGTTGTCTTTTCCATTTTCACTTTTCTAAGTCGGACAGTCATGACATTTTCCTTTGTGTTTCTACACTTTTGTTGTAGAATCATCTATTTTAATCCTTTGCAAATTTTCTAATTCTCTTTGGGGTTTTTGTGGGGGGAGTGACAAAGGAAGAGTTTTTGCTCAGCATATATCTGTGATAGAGAACTGATGGGTACCACAGTCATGCTCATGTTTTGCATTTTGTGCTCTATTAATTATCCTTAAGATTACTTTTTTCTTTTAATGTCAGCTGATGACTTTCAGAATAATGTTATAGTGTAAATAACTGAAGGCATTAAAATTAACAGATTATGCCTGACCCTGATTAGATACCAAACTTGAAGGTAGCAGAAAACACTGAGCTGAGATCTGATCTGAGATCAGCTTTTTGGGTGTTGCTTTATGGCTGAAACTTTCAGAAGCAGAAAACCTAGGCATAGAGAGATTTATGCAGACCTCGTTAAAGCTGAAATGTACTCAGCTGGGTGCTGGCAATGAGATATGTGAATGTATAATCTTTAAGATCTTTTCTTCTGATAAGTCATACACAGGAGCAGAGACATCCACCACAGTAGCGGAAGGCGTAACTAGAAAATGGATCTTCAAACAGAAGACCATGTGTAATGTTTATATGATGGAAGGAAAAACTGGAACAAAGGCTTCTACTGCATTTATTCAGATACCTGCATTATTGTTCCGGGTGAATAATCTCAGAAAATCAAATGCCCATGTTGATAGCAACCATTGTGGCAGTAGTAAGAAGGAAAAACAGGAGGGCTGATACAGATCATTGAAGGAGAGCAAATACTATCCTAGCAATGAAATTATGTTAGTTCAGCTCTTCATCTTTCTGGGATTATTGAAGGTTTCTCATTCAACTGAAATGTGAAACAAACAAACTGTCACAAACAAACAAACAAATAAATAAATAAATATTTCAGAAATTAAAAAAGTTAATTTCTTTAGAAAATAGTAAAAGCAGTATTAGGATATCAGCTGTGAACCCTTTCTTTCAGGTAAACTCAATCCTTCAGTTTAACTGAGTTTTAATAACATGGGATGTATTCTGTTTAAGTCCTTGCATGCAACCGGCATAGAAATTTATCCTGGTGAGGATTTGATTACTTCTGAGTATTTGCCAGTGCAAATAAAAACTGAAACACAGTTGAAAACTTTCCCTTGTGAAAGTCTACTTTATATTTTTATTTATTGATTGTTATTAACATGAAAATATGATAGGAAAGGTTGCTCTAGAACTATCTACTTTCTGTATATTTTCATTCTTCATTGGTTATTGCTAATTTTTTAAGTCTGCATGTCAAAAAAAAGATTTCCAGCCCTTTTTTTTCCAGTTACCAAGGAAAAAAAAAGCAAGATTTTTCTCTGGGTTCATATATCAAACCACTTCTTATCATGGATCTTGTTTCAGAATACTAAACTCCATTTGCAATTTTACTGCATAAAGAAAGCTAAATTGACTGTAACTTGCTTTCATAGGCTATGCAGTAACAGCTGTGCAATGCTGGCAGTGATTAGCTTGTATCAGAAGTAGGCAAAATCCACGTTTGACCACTTATCTTCTGCAATACACTGGATCCAGTTCTGAACATGGAAGCAGAACCTACTCTTTTAGTGGACTGAAATAAAAGTCAATTTGGAAATGCTGGGAGAAATACTTATTGGTATGTTAATGTGTGCTCAGAATTTTTAAAACCAGTTGACATAGAGGTATAATAATGTGTAGAGGGTACTATTTTCACAGATTGCTTCATAAGACTGTCTCCTAGCTCCAGGGTTCAATTTCAGTTTCTTGCTGAGTCCAAAACATGTGCCAGGCTGAGATAGGCAATTTTTCCTCCAAGCTTTGGCTTACCTTGAGATGAAGCAAGGCCTGCAGGACAAAACTGAAGTTTGGCAGGAGGCTCTTGACTATAGATGAATTGGTAGGGCTGATCACAGATAATGAATGCCCCTCAGTGCAGAGGTTTCCATAGAGACCTTTTTCCTGGTCCCAAGTTCATTCTGCTTCAAAATTTGCTGACTTGAACTCACAAACTACAATGTAAAGTCTATAGTTTCCAATGTTTGGCCTGAAAATGATTATTTTTCTGAATATTGCAGATCCATATCTGTCTGTGTGTGTGTGTGTATATATATATATATATATATATATAAACTCTGCTGGTAATTTCCTCATAAATAATTTAAATTTTTTTTATTGACTATGAACTTGATAATATAAAACCTTGTAAATAACAGAATCAAGTATTTTCTCCTTGAAGTGTTTCTTGCAAGATTATTTTTCCTAATGCTTTTTACAAAGTGAAAGACCATTGTCCTAGATATGAAAACTTCAGCTTGCAAGAGGCCCCTCCTCCAACAGAAAATACAGGTCAACATTGTTCCAGTTCAGGCATTTTCCCAATTCATAGATCTGCACTAAAGTTCACAGAGACTACCCAAATGAATTTGTCATTTCAATGAAAGTTGTTTTTCAAACTTTATAGATATGGCCTCGTTGAAGTGATGACTACACATAAAAACAGCCTACCTGCCTGGAAATTCTTTCATTAATGAAGGAAACATAATTTAGTAGAGGGGCAACATTATTCTCCAACCAAGCAGCAGCAATGCTGACAGATGTTTGTTTGACATGGATGAATGGAGTTATGTTTTCACCAAGTTAAGGTGGGGAAATCTATATTATTCAGATGTTACAGTTAGGAAATCTGACATCAAAGCCCTTACTCTTGCTGCAGTGTTTGGAGGTATGTAATAGACTGTCTTTTTATACTAAATATGAGGAAGAGATATTTATATTCATTTTCCCTTCACAATATATATCTAATTCTGATAGTTGAGAATTCTTATTAGCTCAGTCAGCAACATATTAATCCTTTTGCTAATAATTTCCAGTGTTTGCTTATACACAAGTCTTCCTCACTAATTATAATTTCCGTCTTTTGGAAACAGTTTCTAAAGACTGTTTTAAAGATACAAAAATGCAACAGGATTCTTCTACTGAAAGATAAGGCACTATATAGAAGAAAAAAATAGTTATGCATGTCTTGATGAAAACTATGAATGTATAATTTTCTGTGAATATCTCTTATGTAATTCTGTCACTACCTTAAAAAAAGATTTTGTAACAATATAATAGCTTTTTCTAAAGGCACCTTTTAATTCTCCAGTAAGACATAACAAATTTCAAAACATTGCTGCGAGACAGCGTGATGCAAGACAAGTTATTTTGAATTATTTCTTTTATTATCCTAAAACTTCTACAATGGTACAATCCTTCTGCCACATTCTTAAAATTCCAGATATCCAATTCCAGAATAATTTTCTTTCAGCAAGTCTAGTTTCACAAACTGTTAGAGTATTTCCTACAAAAGAATGAATGGCTGATTAATTCAATCAGTAGTTAAGAATCTGTGGAAAACCATGTGTATCTGTGCTTCTGTTAAAAAGCACAGATAACAACTATGCAAATATTTTATTCTCAATATTTCACAACATGATTTGTGCTGCTGTGTTTTATGACAAGTGTAAAGAGATAACAACTTTGACCAATTCTTGGGATCCATTTGCAGCAACAAAGCAAAATCTCTTAGATGTTTTTGCTAGGCCTAGATAAGGTTAGCTGACTGTTATTTCTTTTTGCATTATATTGAATACAATACTTGAGGGTTTTCATCCAGAATTTTGGCTAAAGGCAGTAAACAACATGAGCCACAAAGCATTCTGTTCTAAAAGAGCTTGCTAAGTATATTTGCATTGATTAAAATACTATTTTTGAAATAATAACTGGTGACAATACAAACATATCTGAGCTATTCTTCCATAAAGGACAGTGCAAATCTTCAGATTCTGCTCCAGTTGTCAACTAACTGCTGTGTGATTGCCCAGAACAGAAGATTTTCTGTTTGACAAAAATCACAACTAAGCTGGTATCAAGAGAAATACAAAGGGAGATCTGACAATGAATAAAGCCTTTACTGCAAAATTAATGTAGATTTCCAGATTTAACTTTCTGATTCTAATGTCAAACCCTTATCAAAAGAGTCTAGTGAGATTCCATTGTTTTTATGCATGAATTCTAAATTATAATGACAATAATCTGCTCTAGGCATTGTGCATTTCAGGACCATTATTAAACTTCACAGTAGACTAGAATCACTTGGGTCTTGAGTCTAATATTTTATTCCCCTACCCGAGGTATACTAAAACTGGCCCAAAATGCACTGTTTTTTATGTCTAATTGCTTAAGGTATTTGATTATTCCCAGTAGGTGCTATTCAAGCTTTAAAATGTTTAAAATGTCAGATATATGCTTGTTGGAAATTTATAGTACTTGTTTATTTACTGCCTTATCATAGAACAAAAATTACTTCTGGAAATAAAAGCCCAGCTGGATATTCTCACTTGAGAATCTTTCAAATCAGAAACTACATTAATTTTCAGATTTAGAAAATAGATGAAGAGTATCTGACTAGATTTCAAAGAGTTTATTAATTATTTTTGCAACAATTTAACATTCTGTTCTACAAATAATTTTCCACTGGATACCTTTTTTTATGTGTTGCATATGAATAAGAGCTTAAAATATTTAGATAGTGGTAAAGGATGTTTTGTTTATTCTATTATTTTTAACTGAGCTAGAGAAGCTAAAAAACCTGGAGTGAACCTTGAGGCGAGTCAGTGGCATGCTTGTTTTTCTCTTGAGATATCTTTATTGTAACTAGAGTAACAGGTAAATTACTTATTACAGCAGATTGGCAGATATGGTCCTCGTTGTTTTAATGTCATAGAACAAAAAACAATATAATCCCAGATGTATCACTCAGGCGAGTTCTGTACTCAGAAGTCTGTTTCTCCTTCCTTCCTCTCATTTATCTATCTCCCTTATCTCTAAATGTTCAGATTCTTTTTTTTTAATCAAATAATCAAGAGATCTTTTTATCAGTATCCCTGTAGCCAGAGACTTCTCTAAAGCAACAAACTTTGATTTCTTTGGGCCTTCCAAATGGTACATGAATTGTTATGACTTTTAGCAGAGCTGTTCATAACAAGACAAAAGAGAAAACTTCTGGAGCCCAGAAGAGCCTCACCTCTCCCTCCAGGCTTGGGCAAGCTGCTGCTGCCCAAGACCTTCTCCCCCATCCGAACGGAGAGGACTCGCAAAGAGTGTCGGAGGCAGTTCTTGTATTTGCACAGGAGGAAATGCATCAGTCTCTGTGTTTTGAGTGTAATTAGGCTGAATTGATGTGGGTGTCAGCATGTGTTTCCTAATGCTTTCTTATTCTCTTCCATGAAAGAGGTGTTTAGTATGCTTTTGAGAGTTCATTGTAGCTGATGGTATAGGACTGGTATAAATGAGCCTTGTATTTGTGTTTAGAACATAGAATAATATATAATAAATTTGGGATTTGATTTTCATATTTTCTATTTTTTCTAAAAAAATCCCCAGCATTTGAAAACTACATGTGTCTTTTCTGGGGTTCTAAAATTCATTTGAAAACTAGGTAATCTAATTATTTATAATAAGTATACTAAAAGTTGACATCACAAAATTCTTGGCAAATCCAGTATATATACAAAAAGGAGTTCCTAATGTAATGCAGAGGGCTGAGGTGCTAAACTTCCCACTAACTAGTTAGACTCTGTAGTCATTAATATCTTTTTTGTAATGAGGGAATAAACTGCATGACACAAACTGTTGGGTAGAGCTTGCTAGGTCAGCTTCAAATTTTGATTAGATGGATGGTGAAGGGGTGTTATAAGGAGCAGCATTTTTGTAGGATTTGCAGAGGAGACTGTCTTGTCTCTATGGGGTTTTTTCTGTAAAGCTGAGTTTATTTAGATGATTAATAAACTCTGATTCTGCAGCTGGCTTAATGAGAATAAGTTTTAGTGGCATCACATACAGAAGTCAGAAATAGGATTAGTCTTAGAATTCTAGGATGTTTGTGTTTAGAGGGAGATATTAAAAAATATAGTATGTAATCTAAATACACCATTATACACAAGTTACCTCTTTACCAAAAATTAAAGTGAATGTGTCACAGCCTTGGAAGATGAAAATATGTAAGGATGTTTTATTTGTGGATAATTTCATTACTTTCTTACATCATCGATTACAAATGCTGTGAAAGAATAGAAATTATTTAAAAAATATTTCTGCTCCACAAAAAGTGTCAGAAATGTCTGTTATTTCAGACTTCAAAAACTTTTGCATCACTGAGCAAGGATTTTATTGTGATCAGTGAGCAATATACTTTATATGTGGAGGAAACAAAATAAATACTTTCATATACTTATTCTGATTTAACCCTGAACCTAGTAAAACATTATTCAAAATTGGACAGCCTATGGAATTATTGACAGATAGAGAAAGAAAACACAGTTGTGATAAAGATAAGAATGTGTGATGATATAGAAGATTTTACAATCTTCAACCAGAATGTAGCTTTTTTAGGAAAAAAAAAATCCCTAAAAATCTTTTCCCTATTCTGGATATTTTGCTGGTTTTCTCTGCGTGTTGGCCAGTAGGGCAGATACCACTGATAACTGGGGGCAAGAAGCGATGCCCTGTCCCCAATGTCTGACAGAAGTCCAGCCCACTCCTGCCAAGCTCATAGGCCATTTGCTGCAGCAGTCACTCCCTTTCTCCTGCTCACACTGTCTGTCATGACTGCCTGAACCCTCCACCCCTGTTGTGTTACTGGGAACACCAGACCCAGGAGGCCTTCTCCAGCCTGCACAGGAGGACACTCTTTACTTTTGGCCACCATTTTATGGCAGGGGGCTGCCATTTTGTTAAAACACAACCCACATATTTTCATACTGGTCTGTGATTGCCTGATGTCCATTTCTTAAATATATCATATATAATGTATATTTATATAATATATTATAAAGATATATTTCTTAAATATATTGTATATAAGTGTATATTTTAATAATTATATATATATGTATGTGTATATATATATATGTATATATATACAAAACATAGGGTCAGACAATCACGGGAGTGACTGAGGCCGTGTGTTTGACAGCATTTAGAAAATGCCATTAGGCTACTGTGTGTATGCATACAGATATGTGTATATATGAATTTAAACATTAGCATATCTAATTGATGTTTTGAGAAGACATGGTTACACAGTAGTAAAGGTACATATGTAGGTGGAATGTACAAGATGTTTCAAAGGATGGGCAAAGTATATGAAGAGATAAGCATGAAGGAATGGAGCAGGCAGAAATAATCAGACCAATTGACACTAAACTGTCATTTGGTCTCTGATGAGAAACATTTTTGACCTAAACTTCTGCTGCAACTCAAACACGTGGTATGAATTACACAAATAGAGTGGAAGCAGTTCTTCTTTTTATTATTTTCTGCCTGTGGTCTGTATTGAATAAATTTATTTTTATAGCTGAAACATGAACAAGTGACTTTCTTCTTATAAGGCCTGCAGTATGAATTTTGAAAGGTGGTTAATGGAGGTCTGGTGAAATTCGGTTGAAATAACTGCTCACAGGCACAAACTAGCATATGCATTCAACAGCATTTTCCTTTTGTATTAGCTGAACTCATTTCAGAGCGTGCAGAACACTGAGAAAAGATTCAGTTGAAAAAGATGAACATTTTTGACAGATAGAGCATAAGGCAGTCATCTTGATTATTTCTCCATTCTCAAATCTCTAAAAGAAGCCTTCCATTCCAGAAAATCTAGCATTTACTGAGTTTGAAGACTTCTTTTCCCTTTCCTCAGCAAGGGTTTACAGAGATCTTTTCAGCACCTGCCAACACACAACGTTGGTCTGACCTGGAGGTCCAGGATTTGGGTTCTTTTCCTGTGGAGAAACTTTGGATTTCTCTATTAGAACCTAAGAAATAAGTATCAATAATACATTATCCTTCTCTAATGTTCCAGGTGACTTTTGCAGGACAGGAGCAAAACATTCGGAAAAAAAAATAGCAAAAGAACTTGAAAAAAGTAACATTTTATCCATGTGCTCTCTGCTTGATTTGTTAATAAGCAGAAAGTTATAGAGTTTCTGGAAATTTTGTCGTATTTGAAAAGCAGTATTTCCACATTTCTCAGAAATCTAACCTAGGAAACCACAAAATGTTGAGTTGCTGTATTACTTTGGCTTAATAAAACTGCAAGTTTGCAAACCACAGTAAAATAGGGTCTGTGAAAGAGTCCATATGCTATTGGCAAAAGACTTTTAAATTACATGTAAGACAGGCAAGAAATGTGTCTGTTCTCGTAGATGTATGGGCTCACGTATTTGTGTGTGATCATGTATTTTCTTTCGCATGTGATGCATAGTAGAAGTGAACCTGACAGGAGGATGTGTCCTTGCTGATGGAGGATGCAGCCTGCTGTAGGATGCTTAACTCCTGTACTCAGGTTACACATTTCAATATTCAAAACTTAGCCATATCCTAAACTAACTTTCATAAAGCAAAGATATTTAACATTTTTAGGGCTGGAAAAGATTGGATATGTAGGATATGTGTATACACTAAAAGGATGCCAACTAAACAAACATGTGCAAATATAATCCCAAGGTTAAACTGACTTGGTTACTACTGCAGCCCTGGTCACCAAGTAAAATCAGCCTACAAAAATATTAAACCAATAGGTATTTGAGCAGGCAGGCAATGAAATAAAAGCACTATTAAGTAGCTGTAAGCACGGGTTCGGTTTCACAGTTCATCACAAGCCATGATGCAGTCAAAGCCTGATGAATATTCCTCTTTTCCCTAATTTGTCCGTTTAGATTGCACATCCTCAAATGCCCCACTCCTTGATGCTTGTACTGGGAGAAGCACAAGTTGTGTAGAAATTACAGTATAACCTCCAGTCATATTAATATGCCAAAACAGCCAAATCCATGTTTTTCAACTGACCAGAAAGTCTGGGTTTACCAGTCTGGGCACAATGATAGAGGACAGAGGTCATAGCAAACACATCTGATATTGGAAGATAGGTGAAATCATGTGTGCAAACAGCTTCTCCATTTTCCTGCAAATATATAGTCTGCTGTGGCTCCTAGACTGTTTCAGCAGATTTCTGCTCTGTTTATATAACAAATTAATGCATTCCCTAGACAGATTTTATCTCCATTTAACAGGAAGAACTGATGTAGAGAAATCTTTGGCTATTGGAATTCCACACAGAAAAAGTCAGTGATTAAATTAAGTCAGTGTCATACCTTTTTTAGGCTACGAAGCATTATCCTTCTCAATATATCCATTTTGCTCCAGACCCCTGGTTAAGATTAGAGGCCATATGAATTAAGTGTGCCAGGTACTACATTTGTAAGTTGTAGTTCCTAGGATATTAATTCACATGATGGAGGAAACCAAGAGGGTGCAAACTCTAGTTCTGCCATTTCCCTGCCCTTGTATACCTGTGATCACTGTGCTTCCAACTGTCTCAGGGAAGACATAAGGATTTTACCAGGTTTCATTAAATGCCTGGAGTCATGAAAGTAGTGCCAACCTTAAGGTTAAGGCAGGCAACTTCTAATGACAGAGCTGAGTAAAAGGCAAAGTATTTTTTTGTTACAGTATAATAAGAAGCTTTCAAAAATATGGGATCCCAGTAGTCTGTCTTCACAGACTAGAAAACTGAGCAATGATTGGCAAGTATGTGCAAATATTTGTGTGGTAAAAATGTAGCAAAGTCTATTGAATAGACTGTAATTATATGGTCATGTTAACTGTCTTCTGGATTACAGAGAAGTTATGCATTCTTACAGAATGGTGAACTCTGCACTCTTGAAGTTTACTTTTTCTGTTAATTCAATGCACTCTCTTGTTTCATTGCTGTACATATGGAGAAAAGAAAACCAAATGTGAAAAAGAAATACTTAGGTTTGCAGCTCAAAATCTGGGACCTGATTCCAAAATTCTGAGCTAGATTTTGGGGTATTTTAAAAGTTAGCATATGGTATGTGAATATTAGAAAGGAAATCAAAGAAGATATGGAACAGGTAGAAAATCTGAATACCAGGAAGCTTATTTGGTGAAATAAACAATACGTAAAAGAATTACTTCCTGTAACACTTCAGCATTAATCTAAGAGTTTTATTACTTTGTTTTGAGTAGAATCAGAAAGCCAACCAGCCCCAAGTCAGCCAGTATATTAGGTAATCTAGGTTGTAAAAGAAGAATGCTCAGTGGCTTTTATCAAAGACCTCTGAGTAATAAGTAGAAAAATAAGCAATCATTAATTTTGATAAGATTAAACAAATGAGGGATTTGAAGTACATTAAAGAAGACATCACTAACGGGCTGTGCAAATGTCTCGGAAAAAAATAAACCCCACCCCTTCACCACGTGGGTATTTCTTGTTTGTGTGATAAATACGAATAGAAGTGATGTTTTAGTTCAGAAGATTTGTTCTCCAAAATAATAGAAAATGAGTAGATCAGTACTGTGCCACTTAAAGCTTTATCCAGAAATATCAGACACACAGAGCAGAGACATGGATTAGGAAGAGGTATGAGGAAGACTAGGAAAAAAAATGTCTGTCTTTAGAAAAGCTTAACATGGATTTTAGTGAAAGATTGATAGGAGAAGATATCTGAAAGAAAATAAAATTACAATTTGTAGGAATAAAGGGTCACTACCCTTTAAATAAGACTTAACATTTTATTTTATTTATATATAAGACAAAACCTATACTACTAGATTTATTGAACAGATAACAGCAATTTCCATTCTTTTCTTGACATGACACCATCCCTGGATCACACTGATCACTTGATCACACTGATATTTTGGTATGTTATTTAATATATTCTCTTATGAAAACTTAAGTCTTATTGCTGCTCATTAATTTCCAACCTACCTTAATAGTATGTTTTTTTCTAGCTCGATTCTATAACAAATATATATTGTATATTTCTTTTTCCTGAAGGTTATCACTTGTATTTTATTGCTTATTGCTACTTTTATTTCTAGTCTTCTGTCATCTGTTCTTAGACCCTTCTCTCCTCCATCGATTTAAAAGTGATTTCTGTGAGCTTGTGATTTCTTTTCCAGCAAAGGCAAGGGTAGGCTGTTCTTTGCTTAGAGTATTCAGGTGAACAGAAGATTGAGAAATGGATAGGAAATATTTGTCTCTGTAATTTCTGGTATTTTTTATGAGATGATATGTATGGCTTATTAGGATTTTTCAACAGTGGGTGTTAGGAAGCTTAGCTAAATTGTTTTGTTATGACTGGGCACTACATGATGTCACACTGCCTGATGTCTGATCTCTAATTACAGGAGCATGACTATAACAGGAGAAACGAGTACTGTAACTCACTAAGGGTTTATGTCTGCCACAGAGAAAAATTGACATAGGAAATGGTGGCAGACTGAAAATCTACTGGGACTTTATGACTTCTAGATTTACCCGAAGCAAGTGGAACTTTGAAATGATGGGATTTATTTTTTCTCTTCTCATTCATGAAATGTAATTGCACATACTTTTACCAGCCTGTCCATCTTGATTCATTCAATCACTGCTGTGCTTGTATTGTATGGAAACACATACATTGTTTTCTGAAGTGGTTTATTTCAGTGTATAAAATGTACTCACATAAAACTTGGAAAAACCCCGCATAAAATGTTCTTCCTGCAAATATCCATGCAATGCACACATACCTCTCTTGGAAAAACAAACAACAACAACAACAACAACAACAACAACAACAACAACAAACAAACAATAACAAAAACAAAAAAAAGAGAGAAAAACAAAACAAAACAAAAAACCAAACAAACAAAAAAAAAAAAAAAACAACCCATAAGAAAATGTATGGGAAGAAAAGAAACGAATTCATACTCAGGCAAACACTTATAGAAATTATTTTGTTGCGTTGACCCAGCCTCTAGTGAGCGACACACAATGCATGCAGAACCAGATTGGAGTATGTTGTATTGACACCCTGTCAACCCTGTTTCACCTAAAGTTTGAAAGCAAGTGGCAGGCCTATTGGACAGTAGATGCAACTCTCAATAGCAATACTGAAAAACTTCCAGTAAAATACCATCTTTTTATTACTTTGTTTACTAATGTATATAATGATTTTTATCCAACTTTTTTTTTTCAAGAAGAGCAGTGCTTAATTTGTCAGCTAAGCCATTTGACATCTGGGTATAAACAGAACAATTCTTTGCACAATGTCACAAAACTACAGGTATTTCAGTCCTCCACAGATTGGCAGGCATGCTAAAGTACCTACTTCCTTTTACAGTATATAGAAAAGAAATTATTTTTGCAGCAAAGAATTGCTGTTGTGTTCTCAAATGATGAGAACAATTTGTCTCTACATATTAACGGCCAAGAATTTTATGCCATTACTCAAAATAAATTACATTCTGTCATTAGGTTATTGAAATATGACATCTTTGCATGGACAAAAATATCTTACAGTGGCCCTTTCTCAGACATAATCTATAGGGCAAGCATTTTTAATTGCAAGCATGTCAGTAAATATAGCTAAAATGGAAAGTGGAACTTGATTAAAGCTTTAAAATCAGAGTGAATGCTTTACAAAGCCATCTTTTAACATCATAAAATTCTGTGTAATTCTGAAAATTCAGTTCCCAAATTAAAATTAACTACCAAAGAATTTCATTAGGACCCCAAAGTGAACTGGAAAATTAATAAACATCAAACATAGATTTTATTGAAGCATGACTAATATGTTCTTTGCAAGCTGCGTAAAGCGCTATTTCCTTATTCAAGACTATATTTCTATCAAACATGCTGTGATCATTTGGAAAAAACCAGTATTTTTAGCATTTTTTTTTCTCTAAACTATTTAAAAATCAATTATATTTTTGCCTGAAGAAACAAGTCTCAGAAGGATTTTTCTTCATGATAGATTTTTTCATGGATTCTGCAGAACCTGTAATGGTCTGTAGTAATATTTTGACAGTTCATAACCAGCATAACATTTGATACATTTGTAATTTCTTTGACAGTTGCAGGATAACCAAGCAGCTAAAATGAAAAATTCATATTGTCTGTTATTAAGAAATAGATAACTATAATTTCTCATGACATGTCCCAGTAACTTCCTCCCTATCTTAACAGTTTACCTGATGAAAGAAATTTTTATGTAGCCAGATGACCATAGCTTTCCTTGCTCTAACTCCAGTAGGATTAAAATCAGGAAATTACTCAATGGAAAACATTCTCACTAGAGGGTCAGAATAAGGGTGCTGCCCTCATTTCTCCCTTCTAATTACAACCTCTTACAACTGGGCCCTTGTATGTCAGAAAACATGGAGGGGAAGGGATTTTTCTGACTGTTGGAGGGAAAAGGAACATACACCCTGCAGTCAGAATTTATGGCATCGACAGGTCCAGCATGGGACAAACTTACTGTGCCTACCTGCTGGCCAAGAGAATTAACCTGCATTAAGAGTTTTCCCAGTAGTGTTGGAGAACTTTAGACTGAGTCAGCATTGTTTTCTCCCTCAGTACTCGTCCTCCTCTAACTTTCCCAAATCTGTCCAGGGCTACACTGCTGTATTTTTGCTGAAATTTTGCAATTTCAGTATGAATATGTACATGATATAGGAGTGGGGATTTGGTGGGAGGGGGTTGGTTCATCCTGTTTAGTAGGACAGAGAATATTCTCAGTGCCTAAGTGCAATGGCTATATAATTAGGTGATCCACCCCTCTGTTTAGCTCATAGAGAAGGATTTCTCTCTTCCTCCATCTTTCTATCTTTCTCTATTTCTACTGCATTTAAACCAGCAGATAAATACTAGAGAAAAAAGACAAAACTGTGAAGCTGAATAAATTGTATGAAGAGAACAAAAAATCTGATGATTCATAGTTCTTCTAAAACTCCTCTTAATATGTTAGACTTCAAAGATAATATTGAACTGTGTGATGGGATTTCTTTTCTAAGAATGTATTTAATTTCTAGGATTCAGGGTAAGACTGGTTAGATCAAAAATTCAAAGAGCATATGGACATATATTCCCATTGTATCTTAGCTGGTCCTCTTAACAGCAGCATAATTACCTATAAATGTAGTTTATACATATCCCATAGAAAACAGAAGTCAAGAAACCTGAGCCCTTCTTCAGGGTCTTCTGGTGAGCAGCTTTAAATCTCTGGGGTAACTGTTAGATGTTACTGTGCACTCTGTGGGATGATGATTACACAGTACACTTCTGTTTCCAGAGTCCAGAAAGCACTGTATATTTTCATAATTAAAACAGAGCTAGTCACTCCAAATATTCATTTTATCTCACTTAACAAAGAGAAGCTTTGCTCCTGAACATACTAAGATGAGCTCTTAATTATATACAGATAATAATACAATTGGGCATGCCTAACTCCTCAAATAATCCAGTAATGATTTCTGTTCTGTAATTGAAAAAAAAAGGGGGAGATCCACCCTCTATTCTCTATAATAATGGAAATAATTCACAACTAAACCTGAAAAATATTGTATAGTCTTATCAAATGCAGGAAAAAACATGCAGAATACATTTTTAGATATATAGAGTAGAAGGCTCTAGGAGAGAATTGACTTGGACAAGAAATTAGTGAGCATAGTTTATTATTGTCTCAAATAAAAGTTTCTAGTGCTTTGTTGCAGCAAAAAGTTCTGTTGAGGTCTTTGAAGATACAGAAAAGGAATATCCAGTAAAAGTCAGGGAGGAACTTGCTACTTTGTATAGCAGGATTGTTGAATTTTGTGTCTTCATTTTATAAGAGAGAGCAATTGGTAAACCTAGCTTTCTGTAGAAGCTTATGTTCTACAAAGAATATGTTCAGGACCTCAGAGGGTAAAAAGGTCAGTATCTGAATCCAAACCATTGGGTTGTTTCATTTCTTCTGACTTGGATTATCATATTAGGAAAAAAAAGAAGAAAATAAAATACTTCCACCTTATAAAAGGACTGGTGAAAATAATGCTGATTCCATGGGTAAATGCTGTTTTGTAAAGAACAACATTTTAGTGCACTTGTAAAAGATTTTTCTGTAGTTGCAGTGCAAATTTTGTTTTAAAAGCCAAGCTTACATCACTGTGCAATTCAGATTAGACAGTGCCACTAAGTAAATGAATTATCAAGAGCCTAGTGTTCAGTGCTGTGGAGTGTCCAAAATGGTGACTGACAGCACTGTGATCTGAGATTCTCATCCTCTCCAGACTGCAGGGGTTACTTTCACCCTTATTATCTTCACATAACTGAACCAGATCCAACCATCACACTCAACTACTACTGACTCAATTGACTTTGGGGGAAACAGTGTCTGTACAACACAATTACAATTAAATTACTGTATTCCTACAGCAATGAACAAATGTTTGGCTTGAAGTAATTACATATTTATTATATGTACAAAACTAAATCCATATTAACACAAATCACCTACTTTGACAGGCATGCATGTACAAACTTTGAACCTCACTACAGTTCAAATAGAAAATAATTCAGTAATATATAAAAGAAACTTTTACTCAGCTTTTGGCCCTCAACTGCTATCACATTTTTAAATTTTATATAGGAAAACACACTAGTCAGTTCTGGGCAACAGCTTCTGTTTTAAATTGATGTATAACCTATAATGTTCCAATGTTGTACTCTAAATATCTGCTTAAGAATTTATATTTTCCAAATTTCTAGCCTCCCATGACTTTCAGAAATATTCAACAACTGATTTTGAGTTGCTGAAGAATGAGGAAGAATAAAGTGAAATAACATCTCAAAAAATAAATGTGTTGGGTTTTTGTTCTGGTTTTGTGTTAATTGTTTTATTTTTCTCTTGGTTGTATATTTAGTTTTTCTTGAGTAACTAAAAACCACCTAAAATGGAGTTAGCATTCCACAAGAACCCATCTGGCTAAGAATGCTTGTTCCCCTTGCATCCTCTTACCTATACCACAAGCAGCCTGGATGAAATAAAAAACCTAAAATCAGGGATTTGGCCAAACAAATTCAGAACAGTGTTGATGTTGTGGCATTTTGTCATCACTTAAATATTCATAAATTTTGCTGCAGATTCTTAAGAGCCATTGACTGGATTCATGTGGGTACATTAAGAAAAACAAAAATGAAGTTATGGGCAAGACCACAGTGTGAGATATCCCTGATTTAACAAGTTTGTGTTATTAGTCAAAACAAGCAATGACTTGTATGTGTCTTTTCTCTATGATATGGACAGAGTCTCTAGTTGCACATCTGAAGCCGTGGCTTGGAGGTGGTGCCAGGCAGTAATATGAAAGCAGAAGGATGGTAGCAGTTTTACAACTGAATTTCTCTGCTACTTCATGTTATCAAAGATACATTGCAGTTTTATGCAGCATGAGGCATCTCAAAATTGGGTAGCTGAATGATGAGTACCCACTCATGGAAGCCAAGAAAGAAGTTGGTGTAAGTTGTAATGGAAATTTGAATTACTTTATGCTATCTTCTGCATCACTGAGCAAGATGTCCAGAATTTGAAGGGTGGTGGAATCAAAAGAGAGAACATAACTCAGATAAATCTTTTGATCAGCTACTGCAAATGACTTGAGAATTCTCTTCTGGGATTAAAATTCAGCCCAGGGAAAGCTTGCTTTTTTAGTGGA
Source organism: Peucedramus taeniatus (assembly GCA_013400575.1). NCBI lineage: Eukaryota > Metazoa > Chordata > Aves > Passeriformes > Fringillidae > Peucedramus > Peucedramus taeniatus. Next base: position 5,643 of record WBNO01026272.1, on the reverse strand, counting down.
TTTATTAAGGAATTTGGGAAAATTGTTCATTCCCTCTGCACAATCTGTGTGGGGTTGCTGCTAATCTTGGCATGTTGTTGAGACAATTTGCATCTGAATTTGCATTTGAAGCACAAAGAAAAAAATCCCTCAGAAAGCCTGTCTAAATAAATAATACAGGAGAGAAATAATGTTCTCAGAATAACTGAAGATGTCTAATTTTAAAAAATCCTGAATCATGTAATATTTTTGCAAAACATTGAAAAGCATGCAAATATGTGTACTTATGCACATATACATGCATAGACTCTGTATTATGTTTCATTAAATGCTTAAGTGTTTATATAAGTGTGCAATACACAGATAAACCATTATGCATATTCTATTTGCTTTTTTTACTCTGGGTATTTTAATATCGCTCCAACATTTTTTTTGCTCCTGAGTGCAAGTTTTATCTCATGTAACATCTCTTACAACACAGCCTACTCTGCAAGATAAAGGTATTACTTGCTACCTGACAGATGTGTTGGGACACTTTCAGAGTCATATCAGTGCCAATGCTAAACTTACAGTGTTTCATGGGAACTGAATTTGTTATGAACTTTTAATAAGTGAGCCATAAAATTACTTGATATCCTAAATCCTTTGAAAGTGTTTCATATTATTTATTTATCTATTTGTTAAATCACAAATGCTATAAAAGCACAGAGTAAATGGATTACTTTTCCTATGAGAAGCTTTTCTCTTGGATTCTTGTGTTTCTCTAAATGCACAATTAGACTATTACATTCATACAGGACTTTTCATCTACGTTATTTATAAGAAACACAGCTAAGCTATAAAATCTATGAGCTGTATTAAAAAAACAGATATGCATTATAAGGAAAAGCAAATAGAATCATCTAGGAGAATGAGAGGGGTTTTTTTTCTCCAGCTTTTTTTTGTAATTTGATTTTGGGATAAAGTGATTTAGAAGCACTGTGGCAGAGTATTAGAGTTAAAAGGCTGTAGAAATAATGCAGGAGACAGAATATAGGCAAACACAACACGATCACATAGCAACCAATCCTGATTTGATTTCATAAAGCTGAACATAATATGAAGTGAGAATATATAAAACATATTATACAAAATACTAATGTTAGGGATAATTACAGATGAAGCTAAAATAAGACACAACTTCAAAAGTTTTGGAGAGAAAAAATGCTGAATCCAGATGTCATAAAATGAATATAGAAAGGAGCAGAAGTAATGCTGGCCACAAGAAAATTAATCTTAATGTTTTTCTTCCCCATCCAAAATATAAAGTAGTTATGTCCTTAGCATTGCCAGTTAAAGCTGAAAGCATTTCTCGTTCTGTGTGCCTGGAGAGCGCATATGATTGACTCTGTAATAACCAAAGAAAACTATCCCTATGCAAAGAGTCAGACATGTCAGTGATTAGAAACAGGCAGTGAGTGCATCCTTCCTGTCTCTGGTCATGGACTTAGAGACTCTGGCATCCTTATTTAAAAACATTTGTCCTACATGATGCATTTTCTACTGATATACAATCCTCATTAAATTAGTTTATAGATTGACTTGATTATACTTTAGAAGAAGCTTGAAGTTTTGCCCCATACATATTTGCAAGCTGATCATTACATCCCGACTGTCCAAGGACATTCAGAATAGATGTTGTCTACAAAATAAGAGAGAAGAACTCATAGCTCTGGATATGGATTCTGCTCCTATTCATATATTCCTATCTGACCTGCTGCTTTTCAGCTTAATTCCCAGAACTACTGTGCCTGGATAGCGGTGATTCCCAGAAGCATATTTCAAGACAAGGCAAATCAATGACTTGATGGCTGAAATCTAATTTCTAGTAGTTGAGTGTAGTATAGAACCAGAGACACACAGCTGGGAATGATAATGCAATACAAAAAAAAAATCAAGGGCTGGTAGTGGGGGAGACTATGTCTCCTGACAACACATGGTAGCATAAATAGCAAAATTAAACATGAGTTTGTCTTTCCAGATTAAATCTTCCTTATTCTAGAGTCTATATTTAGGATAAGTGAAATCCCATTTATTTCAATTAAAAAAATTCTAAATTTCTTTTTCAGCTCTTATGCTTATGAGTTTCAATATTAAAACCTAGACAAATATAATCTAAGGGTATGAGAACACTATTCTTTTTCTGAAACTAGCTTAAAAATTTATCTTTGCAATCATTCTGTACTATCATGTATCCTAAAAAAAGACATTTTATGGTAACAGTAAAGTAGTCTTCCTACTATTTTCTCAAGACTATGGTAACTATTTATGTTTAATCAGAAAACTTATCTGTGACTAACATTTATAAATGCCTTTTTTTTCCCCCCCAGAGAAACTGACAAGCCTCTCTTGTCCCTAAAATAATGTTATTCTGGGATGAAAACAAATACTTCAACCATCCAATTTTTAGTATAATAAAATTCATTATCGTAAATCAGTAAAACAAATGAACTGAGTAAATATCAGTATTTGTTTTCAAATTGATCTGTAAATAGCTTGTACTGATTCTACAAAAAGGTGATATATATTGAAAAGCAATTGTAGAGATTCAGAACTTTTCTGGGATTAGTGCACTTTTCAAAAGGGATTAACTAGAATATTGAAAAGCATTCAATAACCTTGGGGCATTTAATANATTATATATTTATTCAGGTTTATCATACTCTGTATTTCACAGTAACTCTCGATCTGCTATCTTAACATCACACAATAGATTTTATTTTGGACACATGCTCATTGTCTTTATGTGAAAAAGCACCATAATGACATGATTAAAAACTTGCATTTTTTTTACATTAAATCATATTTTCAGTTTTTGAAATATAATTAATCTGTAGCATTGGGGAATCACTTGTAGAATCTGTGCTTGTAAGCAAATTTGAAACTCTCTTTAACTATTTTTCTAGGGATATTTTACAGCTTTGTGCAGTTTATGACTTTTCTAGAGACTGATTTTTCTGCATTTGTCTTTATTTTTGTCTTTATCTTCAAAATATGCTGCTAGCAGAGCACTGCACAGTGATAGTCCACTGGGTGTAGAAGTGGCACCAGTTCTGTTCAGTAATAAGTCACTTCAGAAGACAAATACTTTAACACAATAGGTACACCTTCACATTGCCAGGGAAATATTTGTGAAATGTTTGTGTGGTATGTATGTGTGAGGGGTCAAGAATTAGCTTTTACCTGTTTTTTCATGGATGACAAGGAATGTGACATTGTGAAGCATTCCCTAAATGATAAGCAGAAACTCTTGCATTCCAGGTGCTAAACAGTGTGTGAGGAATTATTATTATTTGCTATTATACCAGAAAATGCCAGTAGTACAAAAATTCTGGAATGGAGTGAGAAAAATGTGGGACAGAGGCCTAAAAAGCAGGTAAGGTATTCAGGCATTCTATAGGAAACATGTCAGGTACAATTCTGACAGATTTTTAGGAAGAAATTATCTCTTCCATTAAATCTCTGGGCATAGTCAAAAGTCAGAAGACCAAAAAACCCAAACCTTTGTTTTTTCAGGATATTCAAATAAATACTCAGGAAAGAAAATATTCTTCATGTAGTAGTACCAAGGAATTTTTTCTTTCCAGAAGATTTATCTCCATGCCACCCTTACAAAGACCAATATAGATGCTACAGAAACCATCCCTTAAGTAGTTATTACAAAGATGACAAGAAGAAATCAGAATACCACATACTCACAATTGCTACTCATACTCATAGTAGTTATAATGATACTATTAGTGCTGTTTGTAAAAGGATGGCACTCAGAGACCCAAATATTAGGGCCAAGATGTTTTACAAAATGTCTAAAAGATCTGTTCAAGACGCATTCTAGAGGCATAAAAAAACAATCAAGGAGCAGAAGCAGCAAAGATTTGAAATAAGTTAAGTCTCCAGCATGACTTCATATGAATAGGCTGTTCAGGCCTAGAAGATTCTAGGTCGTCCTGAAGTTCTGCTTAGCCAATTGTGCTGTGGTCACTGTGCTGCTCAAATTTAGAGCTATTATCTCTTAGTATTGTATTTCCTGTAGTAATTTGGAGTCTTTGGATATCACTTGGAGTCTTCCTAAAGCTTTTATTTTTATTATTTTTCTGCTGAAAACAAGAGTTGGGAGAAAAATGAGTAGTGGATTATAAATTGAATAACTAAGATATTTGGATGGTGACAACAATATTTTTTGTGTGAGACTCAAAAAAGTTTTTTTACTATTCAAAAGCTAAGACAGCTGAAAAAAGTTGGTAAAATAATGCTAAGATTATATTTTCTTTTAAGCTGGGCTCTTTACATTTTTTTATTTGGAAGGTATTTAAATTACATGATTTTGAAGATGGCATTATTTTACAGGAGTCAATGGAAAAAGAATTTAATTAACTTGACCCATCATTATTCATTTATTTGTTTTCCCAAAAAGAATTTAAATAAACAANTGGGAACTATCTCATCTTTCTTTTGGTACCTTTTTATTTATTTTGTATTTGTCTCAGAATACTGGAACATAACCTAGTGAATAATACATAAATTCCTGAAAACACTATGATCTAACACCTCATCAGTAAATGATGCATTATTTCACTTTCTCAAAATTGCAAAGATGACTACAGGAAAGATCATTTAAATGCTGACATTTTCTTTAATAGAAATGTAATCAAATCTTATTCATAAATTTTTGTATTATCAGTTTGTATGGGTCTCCCAATGCTGTTTTAAATTTGCAATATTGA
>WBNO01026269.1:132897-160099 GCA_013400575.1 Peucedramus taeniatus | reverse complement strand
TGGATTAATTTTCCTTACAAAGGGAAGGGGAGAGGGAGGAATTTCTGCTATGCTGATCATCCTTGCCATGTGCCCCATTTGTGCTGGATGCAGCACGGTGCTGTGGAACACAGCAGGACCATGCTGCGAGGCCAGCCAATGGACCTGGATGGTACCTCGGCTGATGTTAATGAGGATAGCTGTGGGTTTCATAATCTCCAGCTCAGTTTTCCCGATCAGCCTGTGTGTCTGAGGTGTCAGGCTCACTGCCAGCATCACAAAATCTGCCTGCTGGAGCAAGCTGTCCATCTTTTCGCAGTAAGTGGTACTGACAACTTGCTCCTCTTGCACTTTCCTAGTGGGGAAAAAAGCATTTCAGTCATGGAAATATTTTCTTCAATGACATCACCAGTATAGAAACAAACTAAAGGATCTAATTATCACATCCATATAGCAAACAAGAGGCAAACAAAGGTGAGTTTACCCTCAGCTTAGTGTTTAGATCCTTCTGAAAAGCTTCAAGCCCTACAGCACAGCACAGATTGCATGCCTGCCTCTCAGCCACTCCAGCGCAGGATCCCAAGGGCTTCTTATGAAGTCTGCAAATGAACTAAGGCTGAGCACTGAAGCAGATGGCAGCACACAGTCCATTCTCCAGGATCCCCTGTGCACCTCAAAGGATGCAGTCACTGCTCAAACCAGAGGAGTGGTATTCACCAGAACTCACCCATGCAAGCTCTGGGCATGGCAGTGGTCCTCACCCTGTTGGCACTCCCAGTAAGCCTGTAACTTTTTAATGAGTGAAATCAGCAAGGCAGCTATTTGCCAAGCTCCTGGCTACCCAAAGACTTTCATAGAATAAAGTGTTCAGCAGAAAAAAGTTACCAGATTAGAGAGATTTTTAGTTTTATCTTTTCACAGTGCAGAAGAATACTTATAATTTCTCACATTCTTTGTAAATTTAGCTGTCTGAACTTTGGGAAATAAAGAAGCAATGATAGGGGATCATGTGTACAATCATCTGCTTCTGGTTGCAAGAGAAGGGCTTTAAGTTATCTCCTCCCTAATCTGGAAATAAAGAGGTCACACTAAGAAAATAACTTCAATTTAACTTTGACCCATGTCTCTCCTAACAAATGCACTTCACTGTTTTTGTATTTTTTTTTTTTTTCAGGCAAACGACCAGAGAGTAGGTGGGAAAATAACAGATTAGAACTGCAGCTAGTTTTGCAGCATGCAGAGTGCACCTTGATTCAGCACAAGAGCTGGAAATGTAAATGTATTTTAAATGTACTTTAGGCTTTTAATTTCTGCTGCACTGTGCATTGATCATTCATCACAGCACTCTTACATAAATATTACTTTAAAGACTGAAAAATATTAAACAGAGGGAGTTGAGGATGATACACATTAAAAAAATCTTAAAGGGATTTGTGCCTTTTAAATTTTTTTTTGTGGTTTGTGAGGAAATTCTGAAATATCTTAAGGAGTACTTTCTTTTAAGTGTAAGTTTGCTCAGGTGTTTTTCTGAAGAAACAGGAATGACAAACATGGCTAAAAATTCCTGGTCTCATTCCCCCTTGTGATTTGCCTAGAGCTAGCTAAAGCAGTGACTCTCCTCCTGCAGTCTGCTTATGGGGAAAATCCCGGAAAGCCACATCCTAGCACTGCAGCTTCTCCCTCCAGTCACAGAGGAGTAAGGTTCTCTCAGGGTAGGTCATAGTTTTTAGCAGTAAATATTTGTTCTGCTCATTATCTGCACCTTGCCTGATTGCAAAGGCTTCAAGCTGTTCATGAGGGTCTTGCTCACTTTAAATTGAAGAGCCCCTGTGCTGAATGTCTAATAAGGTTCAGATTCCCAGATACACAAGCTAGGAGGGGCTAGAAATAAAGGGTGAAATCCAGTTAAATACTTGCTAAAATTCCTACTTACTCATGAAAATATTGCCCTGCTCCTCATCAACAATCAAAATAATTATTGCCAATAACAATGCAGAGTTTGAAGGTATCACATGGAGAACAACACTAGGTATTGGGTTTCCTCTTCACATCTGCCACTCTCCTTGGAAAGAAAAGTGTGACTTCTTTAAAAATCACAATTTGGTTATTTCTGTAATTACCTGTTAAACCTGCATAATTCTGGATAGTTCTACAATGCATAAAATACAGTTATTAACACAGTGTCAGCACTGCTAGCAAGGTGACAGCCTTTTGATATTACAGTCTTCTGATATTGCCAGCTTTTCTAAAACACAAGCAGAATATTGTGGAAGGATACAAAAAATAACTCAGGAAAAAACTCAGTCATGTCATGACAGAGCTATCAGAAATGCCACCAGGGACAGTTTAAGTCAATGGGAACAAGATATTAATCTTCCTTTTAATCTGTCTCCCTTCTGTGAGGTAGAAACAGAGGGATGCAAATCCCTTTTGTGTTTCTATGAATCCTGTGGTACAGATGGCAAGTCAAAGTCAGGTAAATGTAAAAGGATAAATCTGAAGGATTTTTTCCTGAAGAAGGAGGCTTTCTAACCAAGCCAAGGGTAGGCCTATTTGGCAAAATAGCAAGAAAAAATTGTTGATGAAACTAGAAAGGATGTTATTAACAAAAACTGGAGTAGGCTGCCTCTATTACCCTCTAATGCCCCTTAAATGCCCCAATTCTGCTCCAATACATTTCAGTTTCCAAGAATATGCCCATGCCTCTATCAGCCTTGTGGGTCCCTTCCAACTCAGGATCTTCCATGATTCTATATAACCTTGTTCTGCCCCACTGTTGCCTCCCACACTAAATTCTTCTGCCAGCCTGTGACTTCAGTGATCATCTGATCTTTGGCATCCCCCACTTCTGGTCATAGCACTGTAATGCCATCACATTTTATTTGTACCTGTTTGAAATAAGTGCTATGTATGCCTAATGTAATAATTTAAGTATATCTATTATACATAAAATATATGAAAAATATTTATTATTCTGTTGGCCAAGCCAACCTACTTACATTTTCACATTTTATGCAAAACCATGTGCACTACAGGTAACCCTAAGAAAAATCAAATTAATGGCAGATAAATCTTGTATGATTTTTAGAAGCTACAAAAGAATTGAGATGTTTCCTCCCACAAGTCTTCTAGCAGCCGCTAGCAGCAAAGCCATCCCAGTATCTGCTGTGGCGCTGCAAACAGCATGTGGAGCATTAGCCATCTTCATACCAAAGCTACCTACAAGCTTCAGATCCAGGTGATCCATCCCCACTCCCGAATTCGCAATCACTTTCAAGTTTGGTGGGCTCTGGAGGAGTTCTCTGTCAATGACTGGTTTATGCCACCACAGATAGATTGCTTGGACCTTTTAACCTACATCCTTTCTGTTTTCAAGAAATTCCTTCATGGTGATGAGGTGGAAATGTTTCTTCAGGAATGGCACATGGCTATGCAGTATCCCATGTAGGCCACCAATTTCATTTACCAAAAGCCAAGGTAGCTCTCCTACTTCAATGATCTGCACAAAGAAGAAAGACACAAAGTGTCAGAAGGAACACATATTATTATTTCCAGACATTTTAAAGAATAATCACTGCCATATCCTGTTTCATGACCTTTATCTCAAGAGATCCTATAAACCACAAAGGAAGGTAAGAAAACCAAGACAAGCGAGCAAGTCTTTTAAATATGCTACCAATTATACTCATACACACAGGTGCCCACATGCACACATAGAGGTATTCACATAATAAGTCTGAACAAGTTCTGTCCTTGTGATTTAAGATTTCATATTACTGCTACCATGCTCAAAACACAACACTTCTCATTAATTACTTAGTTTCAGATCATTAGCAGTCTCAGTAAATAGTGCAATAAATCTCCTTTGCTACCCTGAAATCACAAAGTACCCTAAGTAGTTTAGAAAAATGTTGGACCAAATCTACATCAGGAAAATAAATTGCACAACTTCATAATGAACTTTGAGTTATCAGGTTAATTTTTAAATGATTTGTTGCAGAAATTTTTGCAGCCACCTGTCCTGAAGAGACCCCAGTGACTGCAGAGCCTTTTCCTGAGCCTATCGTAAATTATCAAAATAACAAAATTATATATACTTAGGCAAGTGTTTTCCAAGAAGGACATTTGAACCCTAAATTGTTTGGGTTTTTTTTCCAGAATCCCTGACCATCTGGTTTGGGTCCCAAGAGGGTCTGTGAATTGAGTTACTTTGACTTTTTTTGACAGACTATTTATAGCTACCTTTGATTTTCCACAGCAATTTTCGGAAGTGCTGTGGGGAGTGTTCAAGGGCTAAAGATCTTGGAATAGCAATCCTGTAGCAATTCTGTTGCCTCGTTAGTATTATTTCACTATTTCCAAGGGAATGTCTAACTCTTGGCCTGTCTACGCTTCCTGTGCTAGAACTTCATTTTACCATCCCTTCAGGGAGCCTGACAATGCTGCAAAATAATGGAAAGTGCTCCTGACTTTATGAAGGTGACTGTAGCGTTGCACTAAATAGTTTATTTAGTTGTTGTTTTTGCACTGGGTGATTGGGAATTTGCACTGAATAGTATGTTTGTATTTCCCTCTATTATCACATGGTTTCCCCATCACACACCCCTCTCCCCAATATCCCGGTGGTGGTGGTGGTGGTGGTCTCTCCCAGGTTATCTCCTCCCCTCACCTGTACCCATTGGCTGGAATCCCTTCCTCCAGCCCCCTCCCCCAAGGCTTAAAACCCCCTGCGTTCAAGGAGTGCGCCCTCTTTTTCCCCTCTCTCCCTTCCTGCTGCCAGGTAACCACCTGGGCTGCCAGGTGGTGCAACTGCGAGGAAATAAAGGGAAGGACAAAGAGCACCTCCAGTCTCTTACTTTTGTCCTTGGAGTAGTGGAGCTTTAGGGGGTTTGGAGATAGCCAGAAAGGACCCCCAAAAGACCCAGTCACTACTTCAGGTGAGAACCATTTAATTGAATTTTCTGAATTTGTTGATTGCTAATAGGAAAGAGAATGTAAGAAAAAGCTTGGACCTGGCCTGCAAGTCAGGACTGATCACTAATTTCGCTTTAGGTCATACCCTCACTCATATGATTTCTATGGTAATTCTAACTTTCTTTCATGGTCAGTCAAGATAAAAGCATCATTTTTGTCTGTATGTAGGAACTAAATCTCCTGGAATTTACTTTGGTTTTCAAAGGATCCCCTCATGAAAATTAAGACACTTTTTCAACAACTGGTTTTGCTTTAAGATGTAGATAAAGCAGGGCTCTTAAATTAGAAAACTTTAGACCTATGATCACTTTAAAGAACATTTCTTCAGTGTTTTTATATGAAAATAGAATATTGGAATATTGGCTGAAAAGTGTTTCAGGATACAGTCAAATTTCTGCAGGGAATCAATGCTCATTCATCTTCAACAGATTGGAGAGTGTTACACAAATTGCCAGGCACACTTGCTTATCATTATGTAGCAGCAAGAACTGGGAACAGAACATTGCTATTCACTGAAATAGACTGAAGATACCAAAATGCAAAGCTGTGCAGTTAACATCTTCAAACAAACCTCTTTTATTAGTTTCACTTTTTTTTTTTTAATTCTAAGTAACAGAACAGATCAAATCTGACAGTTTTGCAGCATCATGATGAGCAGTACAGGAACAGGTTGCTTTTTTTTTCAGCTTAAAAGTGGTAAGAAATAGTGATAGTGCCTTCCCATACACAGGAGATTTAGTGGCATCATTTGGCACACATCATTTGGGAAACACTTCACTTTGAATGGGTTGGTCATTGAGAACAGCCAGCATGTTTTCTATTGCTTCTTCAGCCATCATACGGGTGGCCTGGACTGTTGCAGTTCCAATGTGCGGGGTTATGATGACATTATTCAGGTTTAGTAAAGGATGATCTCTGGGAGAAACAGAACAGAATGTATTACACAGGGAACTTACTCTGCTGCTATCCCATGCTAGCTGTGAAGAACTAAACGTCAGCAATGGCACGTTCTGACCAAAGCACAGAATGAGCACAAAGCTGTAGGATGCTTGCTTACACATTCCTTCTTCTTCTCCATCCATCTCACTCATTGCCCAGCCCATGAGTCAGGCTGGCAAAGAACTGACAGAGGTGGGAAAGGGGAATAACTTGTTGTTTATCTATGATTGTGCAAGACAGGCTGAGGTTGTGCCCTTAAACAATGAGTCTCCCTGTGGAGAGCAAAATTATGAGCACACTTTGAACACAGTTTAAAACATTTCAGATTAACAGACTGGGAAACAAGTTTCGTTACCTTGGCAGAGGCTCAGGGTATGTCACGTCCAGAGCTGCAGCCCTAATAACCTTATTCTGGAGAGCTTCTACCAATGCATCTTGATCAATAACTGCACCTGCATTGAAATTAAATCTTGATATCCTGATGAGTTAATGAACACATTTTTACCTATAAGGGGGGGAAGGTCTCCAGGGTCAAGTGAGAAAAAGCAGAGGATTTTCATCTTCTAGAAAACAGAATGCCTTTTTAATAATTATTAACCAAACAAACCAAAGATTTTATTTATTAACCTATAATTATAGGATGATTATGGTCCACTGCATTAGGTTTTTCCTGGGATGAGACCAGTTTCAATCTTTTGTCTATAATAATACAGGAAGTGTCAAAATGAGGAAATCATTTAATCTCTGCAGACTTTTCACTCTTTAATCTCTGCTTTGTTTAGTGAAATGATAATCTCTCTCATATGTTTGTTCAGTGCCAACAGATCGTGTTATCCCACGTGAGGCTTCCTTTCTACACTGCTGTTCCAAATGTTACTTAATGTTTTCCCTTGACCCCATTTTCCCTCTCTGATGATAAACCTTTCAGCTGTTTCCACTAAAACCCACTGTCTCTAGAATAAGGCTAGAGAATCAGCCATCTGCTGAGCATCCCTAATTTCCATAGGACCTTTGAAGACATAGCATATGATCCATGTAAGTCACACATTTGTAGGCTGCCAGCTACTTCATGACTCAAACAACAGAGGGGTGAGGGATATCACAGACTGAGGTTGGAGAGGGGAATGTCAACACAATCAGACAAAACAAAATCTTAAGTGTGGAGCCACAAACAGTGATTTCAGATCCCCCTACCTCGGCTGATGTTTATTAGAGTAGCTGTGGGTTTCATCAGCCCCAGCTCCTTTTTCCCAATCAGTTTGTGAGTCTCAGGAGTCAGGTTCACAACCAACATAACAAAGTCAGATTGCTGTAGCAAGTCTTCCATCTTTGCACAGTAGTAGGCGCCAACAGCCTCTTCCTCCTCCTTTCTTCTGAAGGAAAAATGCACACATCCCCAAATTGACACAACTATTTCTGAGTTTAACAATCAGTCCGCCCTAGGAGAGTTCCAGAAAGCACAGAAACTGAGAGGTTTGAGACTGACGTAAAGGATAAGCCATTGATAGGCACAGAGGGTAGAATGGATGCAGAAAGGATGGGGGCTAGAGGGAGCAAGAGGCTACAGGAGCGGTGGGACACTGGAGTAGTGATGTACGTGTGAAAGCACAGCACACAGGCAATATGAGGTTAGGAGGCGGGGGATGCAGTCAGACCCTGCTCTTCTTTCCTCTGTCTACACCAATTCCTGTGGAGCCTTCCCTTGTCTCATATGCCAGTTAGGACTTATGGTTGAAAAGAAATTAAGTGTGAAAGAAAGGGAACTACAAATCTATGAGAAATTAGGACCTTTGTCATTGGTGCCAGTGTGATGAATGATCTGGCTGGGCTGAGGAGACTGGCTGGGAGGAACAGGGCTGCTGCTAGAAACCTGAAGAAGAGTCTGACAGGACAGGGGACACCACGAGGGCACAAAACCTAGTTTGCTTGAACAACATCTCCTGAATGCTTACAAAGTCCTTGCTTCAACCTGGTAGTGGCTAACCAGGACAGGACAAGTGCAGGGGGAACTGCTTCCTGAGGGGAGCAGGAGGGAGCCAAAGTGAGGAAGTGGTGGCACAATGGTGCACTGCTTACAACTGCCACAAGTGCATAGGAAGGCTGCCTTCAGAGCTGTGGCTTCTGTCACTGCCCCCTGGACAATTAAATGCAGAAACCAGAAACGCAGAAACCTTTACCTTCGGTTTCTGTTATGGTATAGGATCCTCATGTTGAAGGCTCTGGCTCTCTGAGCCACTTTGTATCCAATGCTGCCCATTCCAACGATCCCAAGTGTCGCTCCGGTTACTTCCACTCCCAGCCAGTCAACAGCAAAATACTTTGTGTCTGGAGACACCGCAATGTGGCAGCCTGTGTGTAAATACATGTTGAATGGGTACAAATCAGCCATAAACGTTGGCTTGGGGGAAAGAAAAGGTTTATCACCATCACAGAAATGGGGCTCTGGAGCAGCCCTTACAAAACACCTTTGTTGATTTTGACCAGTTTATATAAGAGCCTGGATGGTGCCAATTTCTGCACTCAGGCCTGAAGCCAGTAACACAGTGGGATCCTGGTTGGGTATTGTGCTGGAAGGAATGACTCCTTGGGGAATTAACTCTTCAACAGCTGGTGTGTTTACTTCAAAGTTCAAAAATAGCTTCTTTGAAACCACCCTGCAAGCATTGACTTCACTTTTCTTTTCAGCTGGGGTAACTCTCACCATTTATCTCCTGGATCACAACCCAAACCAGTCTCACTGCTTGAATAGGGGTGAAGGTTTCAAATTCCAGCTCAGCCAGGGATCTCTGTGAGCTTCTACACAAAGAACTTGCAGTTCAAAAAGATGCAATAGTGACAAAACATCACTGGGAAAGAGATGTTATTTCATGCTCAGGGGTGGAGCAGCAGTGACAAGAGGACCATGAATCCCTGAAGAGAGAAGAAGCTTCTTGTCAAAGTCTCTACTGACACCTTCCTTCCCCAGAAAGGCATTGCGTAGCAAGGAAGAGGAAAAAGAACCTGCTTTTACGGACACAAACTAATGCTGATGATACAACTTAGAGCAGCTTTGTCAAAAGGATTATAATCTATTTCAAAAATAATGCTGACACTCTTCAGGAAATCCAACCCATTGGTTTAGACAAACTCATCACAGAGGCAGGAAAAAGAAGAATTTATACCAATTACTGCTCTGGAGTTGGAGATGTGACCACTAAGGCTTTGTATCTTCCTGTAGCTCCTAATGCTTCTTTCGAGGGGAAATGGAAAGTGATGACATTCAGTTTGGATGCACTCTGTACTCAGTTTTCACAGCTATAAACAAACCACCCAGTGAACAGCCAGAGAAGAATTAAGTCCCAGACATTATTCTAAACAGGATATCACAAGACTTTCAAGTGCATAATTTAGACAAAAGCCTTACTCTTGTAACTGTTGCCCTAAAAAGAAGTGAGACATAGGAGGAATAGAGGCCTCTAAAAGTTAAGGCCTCTGAAAATTTTTCCCTGTAAAAACATCCCAAATATTGATTCAGAAAGATCATCTCTATCACAGCAAAAGTGAGGTATGCCAAAAAATTAGCTAGGACCAAGAAAATTTAAAACATTACCTTCCACTAGTCTTCTGCCAGAGGCCAGCATCAAGGCCATTCCTATGTCTGCTGTTGAGTCTGCCACGGCGTGCGGAGTGTTGGTCACTTTTACACCAAAGCTCGAGATCATTTTCAAGTCTAAATGATCCACTCCAACCCCAGAGTTTCCAATTACCTTTAAATTAGGCAGGCTTTCTAGAAGCTCACGGTCAATAGTTGGCCTGCACTCAAACACAAAAACAGATTGGATTTTTTTTCTCATTTCTTCTTTGTTTCCAAGAAATTCCTTCATGGTGATAAGGTGAAAGTGTTTCTTCAAAAGTGCTGCAAGGTCTTCTAGCACGCCATGAGTTCCTCCTATATCCAGGATCAAAACAGCTGGCAACTCTCCTTCTGCCATGACCTGCAACAGAGGAATACAAGAAACGCTCCTTTGTTTAGGAGAACACCTGAAAGGAGCAATGATGTTCCCTTAAAACTTATAATTTAAATTCACATGTGTAGATCAGGAAACTGATGGAACTCAATAGTACTTTTAATCCACGGTCACTTGGTACTAGTGTGGTATGTCAGACAACTTTCAAGTACTTTTACCAAGTGCTGATTTAGACTATAACAACACACTCTTACATCCAAATCCAGTCCTAAAAGTTGTTCTTCTCAAAGAGTTTAATTTTACTCCTGAATCAATATTGATTTCATACAAAACTAGTAGCTTTTCTGGTAGCTTACTCACCAATACCTTTCTATAAGCAGTGCTGTGAAACAGAGGCTGTAGAAATTTACTCAAAGTTTCTTGCCTGTTGGTTATGGTTGGTGAAACCACAGGCAATGTAGGGTGGCACTGAGGCCCAGATGGGTCTGACAAACATCTGTCAAGGATGGTTTAGGTTTAACAAATTTGCATGATGAAGGGCGACCCTTGGATAGCTGTTAGACTGCTTGCCCTCAGTGTTTTAAACATTCAGATCTGTACCTGAACTTTTCTCATGCAAAATTTAGCACACCTTCGTGCTGAACCAGCGAGGAAGAGCACTAGAGGTGATACCACTGATAACATGCTAGAACTTCTCTCTGCCCTTAGAGTTTTGAACCCAGTCCTCTCTACGACACTCCTGCAAATGCACTCTGCAATAAGATAGGGGCTCCACACACAACCAAACATCTAATTAGAGTTCCTACTGGCAAAAGTGGTAGTTGAAGATTTCCTGCATATCTTAACAATAGCTGTGTCTAATTTCCTACAGTTCTTTTTGCTGTGCTCCATTGACTTTTGATCTCCATGCCATTCTATCTCCTAGACTTATGTTCAGGAAACCTGATGTTTCGCTACCTGAATCAGAACAATTTTCCACAGAAGTATGCTGATTTATTCTGGGCAAACAGTGCTGGCCAGCTGTGCCCTGCTGCTTCACTCCTCTCAGAAAAGCCTTCTGTGAGTAATCAGAACTCAAACCTGTGACAAAAAGGTGTCAATGTAGGTTGTAAGTTTTTGTCAACCATATTTACCCATTTTATAATTACCCTTGTCCTGAGCAAACTCAGACTTATCCCAACATCTATTAAATAATTACAATCTCAGCACCAGTACTGCTGTTTTATCCTGGCCTTGATGTGCATTTCTGCTGCAGTTTCAGTCTGAAGATGTGCATGGGCTTGAAGGGGTCTCCATGCTAGAACAGGTCTGCAGTTCACCGAATGTCTCTGATAATACTACCTGGTTCTCACCCACAGCAAACAAAGCAATGAGATGAACAGTGCAACCAAATTGCAAAGGAAGACCATGTTTTTATATACATGTCATCTTTTTTTGCCAGCTGAAGTTGTCAACCACATGTAGCTGTCAAAACTGTGCAAATCTCCCCAGGTGTAGTCTGCATTTCTTAAGAGTATCACACAACATTACTAGGATAAACTAGATTTGTGCTGCAGAATGAATGACACATAGAATAAACGAGGAGTTGATGGCATTGTCCAGCTTCATAAATGATTAGAATCTGGTAAACCTGGAGGGCAGCTACACCTTCTGCTGTTAAGCACAGAAAACTGGGCACCAGACGTGGTCAAGTGACTGGCAGATGCCAGTGAGGCAGCACTGTATTACTCCAGTTGCTTTCATCACCACCTCCTATCCCATTACAATACACCACACATGACGGGCAGAGCCCAGACTTGCTTTCACTTTGGAAGCACTTCCTACACTTCAGAAGCAGAAAGGTGACCCACAAGGAAGCCTCTAGCTATAAACAAACCAGCTGATGCACAAGAAGCAAGCTAGTGGCACATTGATGGATCTTTTAATGAGTGTGGGCATGCTAAGCCCACCACCATTCCAGCTGTATTTGATACATGCATGACCCACTCACCACCTGCAGCACTGGTCCAACAACTGGTGTTCTGCTCACCCCAGGTACAATCTTTAAAAAATCACATTGATAGCAGGAAACTAAAAACACTTAAAGGAACATCACAGAAGGAAGAGGTCTTTCCAGATACCAACCTTGGTCCCAGTGCTTATTGTTCGTCTTGCAGCACTAAGTCGGCACATCCTGTACCTCTGTTTGTAAATCACACTTCTGCAACAGCGATGTCCACGAGAAGCACTAAGTGGATTAATAAATTTGTACGCCAAATTTGACTGGCCAAACATCAAGGGAATAAATTTTAACAGACTCGAAGCTTTGCTCCTGAACATAATTATTCAGTTATCAGATGTCTCCTCCAGGGTGCTAAATGTAACACCTGTCAAGGATATGACAATTTTGGTTTTGGACTAGTACCATCTGCAGTATCACTAAGCTCCTTTTTTCCTTTTTTTTTTTTTTTAAAGTTTTCTCTTCTCCTTTTGTATTTACATAAGAATATATGCTTCCATGTACGTAAACAGTCATAATCATAGTAAATCATTGATATAAGGTAAGTGTACTAAGTTCTGGTCCTGGCATTGCAGAGAAAACTTTGAAAATATGACACATTGAGACAACGGGGCAAATACGTTTAAGTATTAACTTCATTGCTAAGTAAAGTAGACCTTATTTCAACTGTGGGGCTTGGCCCACTCCTTACTCACAAATTTGTTGGCTGGCATTGCTGTATCACCCTGGACTTAAATAAATCATAGCAAAACAAACGAAGTAATTTTTCCTAGCCCAGTTTTCAATTACAGTTAACAGCCTGAGTTATCCAGGATCAATTCCTCCCACTAACTTCTCTAAAGAAGAAGACTAATTATACCTGAGCGACAACCAAAGCATTAAGCAGGGCTGGTTTCCTTCTGACGACGTACCTTTCACAGCTCGATCCTGCGGCAGCTGAAGAGCCGGGCGCTCACGGCTCCTGCTCGGGATCACATCCGCTCCCGCCCAGCCCGGCTCACTTAACCCTACTCTGCCCGAGCACCGCCGGCTCCGGGCCTGGCGGCTTCCAGGGAAGCTCCGGCACAAGAACCACCGCCCCCTCTACCCCGGTCTGCAGCCAGACCGGGCCGCTTCTTCTTTCCCCGCTCCCTTTCCTTCTCCCGCCCCCGGACGTCCTAAAAAGGCGATAAAGCAAGACGAGGACTCGGATAGTTTTTGGGGAGCAATTGATGGACGAAATTATTTGCCACCAATTCACATTGTTCTCCACAGCCCAAGCTGCAGCTTGTGGGGAATTTTTATAGTGGAAACTATGCTTCTTTCCCTGCCTGCTGCAAGCTAACTGTTTACATGAGTGCCTGCTGTGGAATTAAGGAAACAGATCGGTCGGGGATGGCCTATGCCAATGGCCAGCTCGATTTTGGAACCCAGTGCAGGAATGTGCTGGTTTCGCTGCTGACCACTTCCAGCGGAACGTTTGCCCAGAGGGCTCCCCTAGTGGCATTTTGATCGCCAGAGCGATGGGAGAGCTCATGGAACCCCAGCGCGAATCTGGGAGCGGCTGGGCAGTGCAGCTGCCACAGCAGAGGCGGGTCTGGGAGGGGTGGCTGGGGCTGGGATGTCAAAATTGTCATTGCTGTGGGTGAATACACTGAGAAAACCTTCCACAGCCAGGAGATGCACTAGCACAGAATCACAGAATGGCTGGGCTGGAAGGGACCTTAAAGAGCATCTGGACCCAGCTGCTCTGCCATGGGCAGGGACACCTTTCGCTACACCAGGTTGCTCAGAGCCCCGCCCAACCTGGCCTTGAACTCTTCCAGGAATGGGGCATCCACTGCTTCTCCGAGCATATCTCCTTGATCAAATCCCAAGGAGCTATAGGGAATGTACTAACATCAGAGCGGTCAGCAGCAGCGAATACGAGATCCGGACTCTGATCACCTGTTTCATCCTCCCCATGCTAGTGGGAATCACCGATCCCCACGGCACGGCTCCACATCCCACCTGCGAGGGGGGACGCGGGTGTCCCTGGCCACTGGCACCGCTTGCCCGCCCGTTCGGCGGCGGACTCTCCTCCCATCGTGAACGCGGCTGTCCCGCCCCGCGCCCTGCCGGAAGCGCGCCTGTCCCCGCGCGCCTGCGCGCGCAGTCCTGTGCCCGCCCTTCCGCTTCCCGCCCGTCCCGGCGCTGCCGCTGTTCCGTGTCTCTGAGGGAAGGGCGCCCGCGGGGTGCGCTGGGGACGGGGTGGGCCGGGATGGGGGGTTCGCTGCTGGCGCTCGGGGCCTGCCGGCGCCCCGGGAGGGCCCGGGGAGGGGGCGGGCTGTCAGCTCCATGGGCATCCCTGTCGTCCCGCAGGCTCCGCAGCCGGCTGCCAGGATGTCGTACATGCTGCCGCACTTGCACAATGGGTGGCAGGTGGACCAGGCCATCCTGTCGGAGGAGGACCGGGTCGTGGTCATCCGCTTCGGGCACGACTGGGACCCCACGTGCATGAAGATGGATGAGGTCCTGTACAGCATCGCCGAGAAGGTAAACGGGAGCTTTCTGCTCGTTCTGGGCTCAGTGTTCCCCATGGCTTGCTTAGAGCCTGGGGCAGCTTATAAC
Source organism: Peucedramus taeniatus (assembly GCA_013400575.1). Lineage (NCBI taxonomy): Eukaryota > Metazoa > Chordata > Aves > Passeriformes > Fringillidae > Peucedramus > Peucedramus taeniatus. The sequence goes on along the minus strand of WBNO01026269.1, from coordinate 145,672 downwards.
TCGGGTTCTACACAGGTATCCCAGCTTTAGGAGGCAGCGGGAAAGCTGTGTGGTTTCACTTTCACGAGTGTCTCCTAAAGACTGCCCTGATGTTTGCAGTGTTCTGGGGGGTGAGAAGAGCATCGCAGGTGTTCGGAAATCGAGGGTGCTGTCTGTTAATGACCCATCACTGAGTGAGCATCGGCATTCAGGCAGAATTGACGCTCGGTGGTAGGGCTGCTGCGGCTTCAGGTAACGCGGCACTCTCACTTTACAGTGGAAATGTGTGGTACCGTCAGGCTTCCATCATGAATAACTTGAAAAGTTACTTTCATTTTGGCTCTTAAAAATTGTGAGGTGCTAAAATGTGCGGGATGGTGTTGATTAATCAGTCATTAATTAATGATTAATCAGTTCATATAATTCTGATTAATCTATCAGCAATATTAATCTGTTAGTGATATTATCTGTGGACACCGGTAGCATTCCACTGAGTTGCATGGACTAAATTAAATTTTAAGAGCCAAACTCCACAGCTGTGTTCACATGGAAACTGAATGATTACAAACAGCTGGTCATTTACTTAAGAAAGATATGTAGATAAGAAAAATTTGACTGTTAAAATACATAATCAGCTCTAATTTACCTTTTCATATATTTGCTAAAGGTTTCGCAACACAATAGATATAGAATACTGACAGTTCTTTAACTGAACCACATGAAGAAAGAAGCAAAAAAACTTGAGTCAGAAATGGTAACTTGGGTAGGAAAAGGTGCCAGCTATCATAGAAATCATAGAATGGTTTGGGTTGGAAGGGACCTTAAAGATCATCTCATTCCAACTCTCCTGCTGTGTCTTACACTAGACCAGCTTGCTCAGGGCCCCATCCAACCTGGCCTTGAACACTGCCAGGAATGGGGCATCCAAAACTTTGCTGTCTTCTTGCAAAATTCTGTGTGTGCTGCATAGCTTGATAGGGAATTGTTTTTGTGGTTTACTTTGCCTTCTGAAGTTTTTTAAAAATAACTTGTGTCTTGAAAATTCCCACAATTAAAGATCCATACCCACAGCCAGAGGTTAAGATGTATCAGAATGCAGTAAAGAGTTGTGATATGTTTTAATACGGTTGTTTTGTATTCAGCATGGTGGGAGTGTTATGCTCAGATGCTGTTAGTATGGACTTGTGGCAGGATGCTTGGCAATTTGGCAGACCTGCTGGCAGTAGGGGTGACTGGGGGAAGAAAGAACAAAGTAACTTCTTATTTAAAAATCTCCCTCTGCAGAAATGGCAAATTAAGGGGGAGATCCTACCTCATCCTCTTGCTTACAAGCCATGTTTGGATCTCTGCTGTTTAAAGAGTGAGTAAAAGTTCCAATTGTACAGGTGTTTAATCTAGAGAAAGATACAGAATGTTAACATGCTATAATTACAGGCTATGTTTGAAGACAATGTGGCTGTATTATACATTTGTTACCCTGGTGCAATATTCTTTTAGACTGCAACATATTTTTGGGTAGCAGTAATATTTATCTGTACTTCATGATAGGAGAACAGGGTTTTCTTTTCAGTTTGAATCCTTTAGTGGGAAAACTAGAATGCTATATGAAAGTACAAAGTAGATTATTTTCACTGAAATGTACTCCACTTGCCATTGACTGGATGTTTTCCCTAGCGTTACATGAAAAAGAAGCAAGGTTTCACTGAATCAAAACAAAAAATAATTGTAAGATGTTGGATTTTTTTTTTTTTTTGCTTTGTCAGGGTTTCAATCAAACATTGATTGAAATAAGAGCTGAGTTTCACAAATTTTGTCTTAAAGACCTTTTCTAATAGTACACTTTTTTCTTTAAAGGAAACTCATAAAAACCTATCCCTAAAATACAGGGGATTGATAAATTAATACACCTTGTTTAAGAAATGATTTATCTATGACTGAATAGTGTAAATCAGGTAACTGTTGTATTGGATCAGTGTGGGTTTATGGCGGATTTTTCAAATGTTGTACATTTATTTAACCATAATCAGAAGTGTGAATAGCTGTGGCTTTTCCTCAAACATTAGTTGTGCCTCTGCATTTCTGCTAAGGTTACATGAAAGGTGAGAGGAAAAGAAGGTGGGGCGGGGAAAGAGGTAGCTATGAAAAAAGCATATAGGTATTTTAGCTACTGGTGTTTGTAATTAAAAGCTGAGCAAAGTTAATCCATTTACTGATGTCTGTAGTTTTCAAAATTATTAGCTGTAAGCATTGCTCTTGGCAGTACAATGTCTTTCTCTTTTCCCCTAGAAATTTATCACCTAAACTTACGGCATAATTAGCAAGAAAAAAGTTCAAATAAATATCGCCAGTACAGACTTTCGAGTTTGTACTTGTCCTGTTCAGTTCAGTCATGCAAGTCTACCGGCCACCTTCAATTCAAGTCATTTGTTGCAAATGCTAGTCTCAGTTCCTGTATTTTTTTTTCCTGTGAGTTTCTTGTCCATAAAGCAGTGTTCTGTTCTTCTAAACAGAAAACAACAACTGTCTAGAAAGTGGTTAGAAATATGAGGAGGTGGAATCTTGGATCGTGTTTCAGATTTCCGTAGATAGTTGGGCTGTAAGGTTTGCTTTTCAAAGGCAGCTAAAATCTTAACAACTAAAAATACAGGATTATTACTTACCTCTGACAGAAATTTCAAGAAACTTCATGATTTTTGTCATTCATCCTAGGCATTAATCATAGTGTCATCTCATGTTGTAGGAATGAATTTATTTATTTTTTAGAAGGATATTGTTAATGAAGGAAGTCAGGGAGGAGAACTTCAGAGGACAAATGAGTCCCATGGCATATGATTTTTTCCTGTATCTTTGTTTCCTGTTTACTAGCAAAGTGTGTGATCTTCATGAAGACAAGATACAGAACCTTTATCTGATGTTAAAAGTCCTATAGATTCCTCTCCTTTGTAGTCTTGAGCCATTCATTCAGTTTAAAGATTTCATAGCAGTCCTCAGGCAGATACAGTTCTGTAAAGTACTAAAAAAGCCTGGAACAGTGGCCAGGCATAATGTACTTCTGGATTTTCTACATGCGTGTTCAGCCACGTAGATGGATTAGACTGATCTATGAAACTAAATCATAGTTGGGGAGAAGGGGGAAAACCAGCAAAACTGAAGCACAACCTGTGAAAGCAAGTCATACAATTTTTAATCCATGCTGCTGTTTGACTTAGGTTTCCTCCTCTACCCTGTCCCCATGGAACAGCAGCTACAATAGCCTGCTAAGGCAGAGAAAGTTTGGAATTGAAAGACAAATAAGGGAAGTCAGGAGTGTCAGAAATAGTTAATATCTGTCTCTGGAAATGCTTTTCTCTTCCATTGTTGCACAAGTAAGGTGCTACCCAGAAGGAGGTGTCTCACTAGAGTTTTGATTTTGTTTTTCTTCAGAAAGCAGTTGACTTACTGCAACAAATTTACTGTATTTAGTGTATGTTATGAGGTTAAGCACTTTCAGAATAAACTTGTGTTATTATGTGTTCAACTTCTAAAATACTACAGGGTTTTTTTCATATTTTCTCTACAGTAAAATTTTGGTTTATATTAACAAATTCAGTGTAGTCTTCCTTGTAACTACTGCAACTACTTGTATTTACTTGGATTTGCCTATTTAGAGTTGTATTTTATTCTTGTTCTGAGGTGTCCATACTGTATCCTCAGTTACAACTCACAAGTCAGATAGAAAACTTGTTAGCAACCACTGCCTTGACAGGGTAGCAAAGTTGGTTTGTCCAGGAATGAAGGTTTTTAACTGACAGCTCTGTCTGAGCAATGGATTCACATCCTAACAGGGAGAGGTCAGCCTTTGGTTTGTCTCCACAAGCCCTGGACATCCATAGCAGTCTGAATCCATAAATACTTCCACTGCTTTTGCTTAAATCAAAGCTTTTTTGTTGAATTAGAGCTGGCTGTGTGTAAAGCCAGCTCAGATGCTGCTCTCTACTGCTGCTGTTTTGGCTCCAGTATTGTGTCTGAGACAGGAACTGCTTCTTCAGGCTCTAAAACTGGTCAATACTGTGCAAAAAGAGACACCTGAGTCTCTGCAAGGCTTGTCTCATGTTGAAATAAAATGCCTCTTGGTGACAAGCTTGCCCACCCTGACACATTAAATTGCCCAGCCCCTAAACATTAAATAGGCCACTGCAGTTCTTCTGCATCACCCTCTCCATGTGTTTATCTAGTCACTCTTTAGGCCTGAATCCCAATTTCCTGCTGCTGTCCTTGGCAGCCAGTGTCCAAACTCAACAAAGCACAGCCTCATTCAACGTGCTTGTAAGCTGACTTGTTTTGGAGTGGTGATCTTGCCAAATTTGAAATTAGGAAAGTGAGGAGTAAAGAATAGAGCTGCTTTTAAAGTTTTGAATTCAAATTTGAGTCCAGACTTAAGGTCTGCTTCAGACTTAATATGAGCTTTTCAGCAGACTGTCATCAGTTTCACTTCTATAAAAGTAGGTCAGAGAGAAGAAAGATTTAATTAATGTCTTGGATGCTTGAATCCTGGTGATGACTTGCATGTGTGCTCTGCAAAGGTGATTTGAGTGATCCAGTCCTTTTTAGTAAGATTTATACAACAAATTAGGACTTGTATAGTCTTTTTCTCATGTATGAGATCCTAGGCTGTTGATGATCACTGTTAGTGACAAGCATTTCTAGTTCTGCAACAGCTCAACTAAATTAAATGCATATCATGTCAAACTAACTTTAAAAGGTTTTTTCGTTCCAATACTATCCGGAATACAGACTTCTTGGAAGTAAAATTTTGGTTTAGGAGTGCTTATGGAGTGGTATTCTGGTGCAACATGTAAATCTCCTTGGACTAATCTTTCACTGAACAAAACAGGTCCTAAGAATATTTTATTAATGCTAGGTTTACCTTAAAATAATTTTGCAAGCTCCAAATTAAATAATTGTTCAAAGATGGTGTGCTCTGTCAAAATCGCTGAGCTTATTGTAGAAATTTCCCCACATGGTGAAGATGTTCTCTGGATACTAAAAATGCCAGCGAGTGGAAGAAGTAATGATAGGATAAAATGAAAATGGCTCCTTTGGTGTTTTGTTTTCTAAAAAAGGAACCAAAACTCCCACAACTGTCTTTTGCCTGCCGGGGTTCACCAGGGAGTAGCTCCAGCCACTTCTCGGCTAAATTGTGTTGCCTCTGAACATCCCATTAAGGTTCTTAGAAGTCTTTAATGTAAAATTGAAATGGGTGTGAAGGGTCCCTTCAGAGGGTTTGATATTATGACTGTTTTAGTTTACAATGCTTTACCTCCTGCCTGATTTAGAACATGGCTTAAACAGGATGTTTTCATTAGAATGTTGACTGAACCTAGGACTACAACTGGCTCCATAAAAGCAGAGTAAAAAATTTAAATGCTGTTTCACTCTAGAAGAGATTTTACTTTCTTTGCTAGTAATACTTACTTACGTTCTTGAAGTGTGATTATTTTTTATAATTTTAAAACTGTCTTGAAGCAGAAGTCCATAAAAATTTATTTACTCTGCACTTCTGAGGGTTTTTTTTTGTAAATAAACATCTCTATACTTTCTCAGTAAAGTGCCTGCTAGGATGTCTACATACAAGCTACACAGTATGTCATATTTTTCTCATACAAACTAATCCTCCTCTGTAAAATATTGTTTCATTGGGCAGATATTATACTTGTCATAGCATTTCCAGACTTTTGATAGCAAAATTAACAAGTGGGAAGTACTGTAAAGAACAGCTCATTTGTCATATATTTTAGACTATGTGTGTTAACCTCAGGCTGGAAATTCTGGGCAGTCAAATGGGAGGGACCAAAACTGTGTTAGCAGGTAACTGAGGATGGGGAGGCACAATTGTGCACTCCTGGTGTAGTGCATAAGCATTTGATAATATACCTTAAAGTTAAATGTTTGTGCAATTTGGGTGACTTCTGACTTAGAATATGTGTGTGAGTATGTTAACTTCTACTGTGCACTTATGAAATAAGTTTAGAAACCAAAAATTCCCCTAATTCCACTTAATGGCAAGTATGCTACATCTAGGAAACAAAAATGTGACATGGTTTTTGTGCAGGAATGAAAGCATTGACTGTGACACTAGAGGGGAGGGATTCTTTTGCATCTAACTGAGTAACTGTGCAAAATGAAAGCCAGTTTTACCAGAATTACCCAGACAATAGCTTCCCATCAAGGTCTTATTTCTTTAGCAATTACACTTTTAAGTTTTAGCTTTGCACCTCTCAAAACAAGCTACCAGTTTTTAAATTGAATTATAAGTTTCTTCTTCATTTAATGAGTCTTGTTAGACAAATTGGATGTTATTGAGGGGGAAAAATGCTTGGAGGCAGGCACCAGATTGTAGATCATTAATTTTCTGAAGTCTATAAGCAGCTGATGACAGAGGCAAAATGTGTCAGCTTGGCTTGCACAAAGCAGCTATTCTACTTGTTTAGAGCTGTGCATGTCACTGTGAGTTCTCAGTTCTATATAAAGGGTATTTGTTTCTCTGGATGTTGATGTAGCATAGTATCTTTACACTGGATGGGAAAGGAGCTTGGCTATATTGAAAAATATTTTCCATGTGAATTGGTTGTTGTGGTTAACAATAAAAGTAAGGCTGTTTATTCTGATTTTATGACTTAATAATTTGGAAAACAGATGTTACAATAATGAAAGCTTATGTCTTGTAATTGATAATATATATTGCTTTTGTATTTCCTGTTTTCTTCTGTTTAGGTTAAAAACTTTGCTGTTATTTATCTTGTGGACATCACTGAAGTACCAGACTTCAACAAGATGTACGAATTGTATGATCCCTGTACCGTCATGTTTTTCTTCAGGTATGTGATGGTTCTGGAATGTAACTCATTTAAACTTTCTGTTTGTCAAGTACAGTGTCTGAGCAGATCATTTCCAAATGCATAATAGCACACTGATGCCTATGTTTACCTTGCTCTACAGAAGAATAAACTTATTTTATAGGAAAATGGCTTGTTTTCCAATTAGCCTGGTAACAGTATTAGATAACAGAATGCAAATTAGCGATAATAAAAACTGGGCTTATTATCCATTTTTTTTAGTTTTAAATCTTAGACTTCCTGTAGAGAATATTGTAGTAACATAGCAGTCAAGCTTGCCAAACTTGCTTTCAAGATAAATCGAAAGTAATAAGGTTTTTTTGGAGTTGAGGTTTCTACATTGATGAGATAAAATGTTCTACTGACAAGCATGGAAGTCTCTCTGGAGATAGACAGTACTGGGAAAGAAATACAAACAATAAGGAATATGCTGAAGGATAATTGCACTGAGTAACCATTTTGGGAGCATGTTTGGAGTCCTTATTTTTGCTTTAAAAATTGGCAGTAAAATGTCAGCTTGAGTGAGAGGCGTGGATATTCTTCCTTTAATGCTTGTTTTGCAACCCTGTTTATGTTATAAGGGCTTCCTTCAATCCTACAAAGCATTTGGGGGGGTATAAGATTTCTTTCTGAATTATAATACCATATTAACTTGGGTTTTTTTTTTCTTCCTCTTTAAAGGAACAAACACATCATGATTGATTTAGGTACAGGTAATAACAACAAGATCAACTGGGCAATGGAAGATAAGCAGGAGATGATTGACATTATAGAAACTGTTTATAGAGGAGCCCGGAAAGGTCGAGGTTTGGTGGTATCACCGAAAGATTATTCCACTAAATACAGATATTGATGTTTCTTTGGGCTGCCTTTTTTCATAATCCTATGTTCAGTTAAATTTATTTCTGTGTATGTGTGGACATATATGTATATTAAAAGGAAAAAAAAACCCAACAAGTCCTTGAATATTGAGCATAATTTGAATTATTTAAAATACTTGATTTCTGTCTGAGAAGTAGAAAACTCAAAGCCTGGAACTGTCTTGAATATTACTGCAGTAATACTGTAGCTGAATTTTGGGGTTTTGTTTTTTAGAGACTATCCTTTTTTGTCCCTTTGGTATTACATATTTTTGTACACAAAAAGCCTGTTTGCAGAAAAACGTTTCAACTGGTTTTGTTTGCTTTTGTTACAGAAATATCTGGGAAAACTATGCTATAGTTTTTTTAAAGAATAAAGTGAGTTCCACTTATTCACCTTAATTTTTTTTAGCTAATGAAATTTGGCAATGAATACAGATGTAATTGGGTGCAAGTCTGTAATGTTGAGGATGACTTCCATTGGGATTTCCTTTCATATCATATTAGTCCCCTGTATCCACTAAAAATGTGAATAAAACAAGGTGCATTTTTTAGTATTTAGCATCAGAGAAAACATCTCCCATGACTTTGCTCACCACCACACCCCCATCAGCCTGATGGACTTGTGGTGCCAGACTCCTTTTGCATGGTGGCTCTGCACTCACTTTGAAACACTTGGTGAATTCTGCAGTGCCAAAACATAATTGCACTTCTGGAGCTGGCGGCAGACAGCAGCTGAGGAAACCAAAAGCCATGCTGTCCTTGACCTCCAGATTGTCTTTGGGAGACTTGGATTGGATTCCACTGTGGCATAGCTTTTGAAATTTCCATTTGCATTTCTGACAACTTTTATGGTAATGGAGTTGATGTTGTGTGGGGGCTTGTTTGTTATTTAAACTGATACATGCATATTTACAGGATTAAATAAAACCAGGCTAGCTCCTTTCTCCAGAAAGAAGAAATCTAGTTTTTTATAAGACAAAGAATTTATTTCTACTACCAAGTGTGTTGTAGAGGATTTAGAAAGTGTGATGAAAGTAAAACAAAAGGGTCTCAATTTCTGCTGAAGTTAATCTGGTATATAGTGGTTATTGATTTTGAAATAATTTATGTTGGAGCGTCAGCCTCCCAGTTGTAGTAGGTTCCACATGGTCAGGTTGCCCAGGATTGTCTCCAGTGTTGAGTATCTTGGTTACACTAGATGATCTTCAAGATGTCTTCCAACCTTGATGATTCCATGTTCTCTAAAGATGGAGATTCTTCAGCTTATCTGGAAGGCCTATTCTGCTGTTTGAGCACCTTCTTGGTTGAAAAAGGTGTTCCTCGCATCTAGCTGGAATTTTCCCTGTTTCAGCTTGTATCAAGTAACCCTGGTGTACAACACCTTCAGCAAGAGTCTGTTCCCCGTGCTCTGCCACGGGGTCGTGGTTGGCAGCAAGAAGCCATGGTCCTTTCTTAAGGCTGGACTAACAGATTTCTCTCAAACCTTGTATCTGCTGTACTCCACTCACTATATCTTGGTGGCTCTGTTTTACCTTCCTCACACCACTGCATCTCTTGAAATGGGCAGCCATTTCAAACTGACAGAACATTGTGAGTGTGGTCTCCTAGCGAGGTGAGTGGAGGGGAATGACTTGCTGGCCCTACTTTGTGCTAATACTGACCAGTGAGTTGCTGAAGCCCTTGCTGCCTGGGCACTCTGCTCACTCAACCTTCCCACAGGGCCCCTTTCCTGCAAAGCAGTGCCAGCCAGCCCCTCACACCTGCCCAGCTTGGCATTTTGAACTTCATCAAGGTCCTGTCGGCCCATTTCTCTAGCCTGTCCTCCAGCATACCAACCTCTCCCCCCAGTCTGACAGTACATGCAAGTCTACACTGATTAAAGCATTAATTGGAATGATTTCTTAATATTAATGAAGGCTGTAATAGAAGCATTTCTCCCTCATTACCTGAGGTATTCTGCTAACCTGGCAATGCTTCCGTTTCTGCATTTATGGTAAAAGGTTCCCATTGCATTTCAAACTAAATCTTCTCTGCAAAGAGTACCAATGTTTTGGTTTACAACCACCTTAAATTTAGTGCAGACATTCTGTTTTCTGACTACTAATTTCTTCTTCTAGACATGCCTGGTAACTAGAATTCCTCATATATTTCCAGGTCTTTAAATAAAATAAAATAAACTGTTTTCATCAAAACAGCTAACATTAAAGAACTGAAATTGTTACAATATAAATATCTGGATGATGTTACCTGCACTGGTGTGCACAGCTTTGGGTGGGCTTATGCAAAGAGTAACAACCAGGCAGTTGTAGCCTACAAATACTGCCATTTTTTAGTACAGAACGGATTATTCTAAGAACATATAAGCTAAAAAGGCAACAAATCTTTTAGTATTAAATAAATTTTCATATATCGAAAACATTTGTGATTGGACAAGTTCCCTACATAAGATACTGTTTTCTATCCAAAACGGTAGCTTTGCCTTCTCTGAAACTAACAGTTCTTTTTCAGCTCCAGGAAATACAGTGCCCCACTTAGACGAACAAACCCAGCTTTCTATTTTTTTGCCTGGGGCAATAGTTTAAAAATTTTTTTCAAGGTTCTGTTACAACATGATACAAACACATTTATTTTCCCTTAACATTTTTTGTCAGTGTGACACTTGACTGTAAAATCCTGGAGTCAGTGCTATGCTGTTCTGCCCTTAATCTTCCTCAAACACATCCTCATTTCAGTGCTGCAAAGATACAGTGAGTAAATAGGTTAGTGATTTATTCATGAATGTGATTCAGCATGGAGATAGGAAGATCTCTGCACAGTTGAATACATCTTTGTGGATGGTCTTTCTGCATTTCTGAAAATTATTGCATACCTTGTGCAAAAGGCATCAGAATGAATAGACAACCTAAATTACTTCAGAATATTTACAGATATTCCTGTCTTTCACTGGGTAAGAAGTTCCAGTGACAAGAATAATTGACGTGTCTCAGTTTGAATCAGAAAAGTGTGCAACAACAGGAAGACAACATCACTTGCATCCACAGAACAGGGAAGCAGGGCTGCCTCATAAATACTGAGAACACAGAGTCAGTCATCCATCAGGGAGGGGGCTGGCATTTGCAACAGACGGATATAAAATCCAGAACGCAATCCTGAAATATAGCATGATTTTATATATATGATTTTATATTATGACTATATATATATATGACTGTATGTATATATATATACACATATATATATATATGTATGTATATATGTATATATGACTGAAGTCATAATATATATATATGTTATATAGATATATATATATTTTTCTTTTTAATATATATATATATTATGACTATGGTTTACTGCTATGTTTGGGGTGTACTCCTAGCTACACTGGGAAGCTGTAGCAGGTTTAAAAGCAGAGGTACATTAATTTATAGCAGTGAGAATCCTCAGCCAGGCTAGCATACCTGAGGGGCAGGAATGGTGGGCAGGAGCACTTAAAGCCACACACGTTTAACTATGAATGGACATCCTCGGTTTACACACTTGGGGTGAGTTAGCACTGCCCCCTTGTATATAGCACTCAGCTAGAACAGAGGCAGCAAGAGGCAGTTTTTCTGTTGTAAAAGTGGTCACATCCTTTGTCTCTTGGCAAAAAAAAATCTAAGGTAGATTATGTTTTTAAAAATCAAGAAAAATATAAGAAAATGCAGGTATACTAAATGCGTAAACACCATTGCTTGCCCATCACTCAAAACTAAGTGGAAATGTATAAAACACAGAAGAACTTAAGTAAGTGTCTTTACTCCCAAGTCTTCATCACTGTTTTCTACCCCAGCCTCTGTCATCAGGTCAGCAACACGCCTCTCAAGGTCATTGATGCGCTCACCCATTTCTTCCAGTAAAAAGTTAAAGATGACATTTATAAATAAGATTTCTACAATTTTACAGTTTTTTTCTTTCTGTAAGTAGAACAAGCGTCTTTCTTCCAGATGTGTCAGCCTTTTACTTGTTCCCGTTTAGTGCAAGATGAGGCATGCACAAGGTGGTATTAGAACACAATCCCATGTTCTCTTATGACAGATAAGTATTCAAATTCTTAGTATCAAAAGCCTTTGCAAATTTGTGCAAAAGCCTTTGCACAGTTCACTCATGAGTGAACTGCGTAAGAGATTGTTTTCTTTCTGAGGAATTCTTTTAGATGATACCATACAGGTATGGTATCAACAGAATCACAATATGAGTGCTACCCAAACATTATTCAGGAAGCAGCTGCTTCCTGAAAGGTCAAGTTTCTGAAAAAAAAAATTAATAAATGCTTCGAAAGCAGAGGTAGTTTCTGTAAGCACATGTAATAAGAAAGCTCACAGCCCCTTCAGGTCTGATTTTCTTCTTTTGAGGGCTCACCTTGTCATGCTTAGGCTAACAGCTGCTTTTAAACTGTGGCTCGTTTGAGTTGCATTTTTGGAGACGGATGCTTTTTTAAATGCACCTTCAGAATCTTTACACATAACTCAATGCTTATTTTACTTGGAAGCCAGAATTGCTGCACAGAAAATACCTTGCTGTTTGTAGTGAAACATTTCTTAGGATTTCCTTCTTAGAAAAAGGGATCTATAAACAGGCGGGAGTAGGAAGCCAGGTGCCTTTACGTCATGGGTGTTTAGCCACGTCACACATTCTACGCTAATCTGATGTTTAAGAAAGAAGCCCATCCCGCTGTTAGAAGCAAAGACCCCGCCCGCACCCATAAGCGCGCAGGGGGCCCCAGCCGCGGGATCCGAAACCTAGCCGTGGTTACCCCACGTTCCAAAGAGGATATTTCTCAGCGTCAACTTCTCCGTCAGAGCCTCAAAATTCTCCTGCAGCCGGCACAGTAGATTTTCCGCCTGCGGGGGTGTAGGGGGAGGAAATAAAGACAGGGGAAGCAGAAGGCAGGAGCCCCAGCCGTACAGGAGCCCCGCAGCCCGGGCACCCCGCCCGGCCCCGCTCCCCGCCCCGGAGCTGGCCCCGCTCACCAGCTGCGGCAGCTCCACGGCTCCTGCTCCTGGCGGCTCGGCGGCCGCC
>WBNO01026269.1:121592-132787 GCA_013400575.1 Peucedramus taeniatus | reverse complement strand
CGGGGCGGGCAGAGAGCGCATGGCCCCGCCCGCAGCGCTCCGCGGGGAGACCGGAACCCTTAACTACCAGTACTTTACTGGCTGAAGAAATCGTCATTCCGCGCGGCAGTAACTCAATAAGGACGCCGAGGTTTGATCTTAAGAGCGATTACTTTTTTTTTTTTTTTTTTTTTTAGGGGTTTGCTTCCTTCTCCCCCATATAATTAATTTTATGAGATGGAGTGGTAAAAATACCGTGGTGCTTGAAGTTCATTGCGCTGCAGTGTCGAGCGAGACAACATCAAAGACATCAGCAAGAGTCGCATGGTGTCTCTTGCAGCACCAGCATCTAGGTCAACCCTGGCTTTTGGGCTGCACGGCATAAAAAAGCTCCCGGTGCCTCTGTTTCAGATCTGTCTTTCTTCTGGATGCTGGAACTGTTGCCTGATGCAAATGAAGAGATTTTCAGTTTACTGTGTCTGTATGGTTAGGAGCATATCCCCGCTGGGCAATAAATTACCTTAGTCAATTACTTTGAGTAATTACATATGCTAGATATGCCAAATATGTGTCTTCATCCACAAGACATTTCTGAGTTAGGAATTACTTCAGTTGCTGTAAGCCACCACTTATAATCTTTCTTAATAAACTTCATTGTTTTCCTTCTTGACCTTCCCCACCTCATTTGAGAGGGTGTGTTAATCTCTGAGGTGAAATTCTGGCATCAAAGCAAACCTCTGCATTGCTACCTGCTTCCCATAATTGTAGCTTTTCTGTACAGCCTTATTTTTCCCCATTCTTGCAGGTAGCCCTCATAGAAAAATCAAGCATGTGTTGCAAAGCTTGAGTGTTGTAGCAGTATTAGTGCTCTAGAAAGCTTCTAGATAAACAATTTGAAAAATATTATGCATGTAGATAGGGTTTGCTTTTGTATGTAGCCACTAGCTTCAACCATACAGCCATACATGAACCATATGTTCTGTTGCATAAGTAATAAGGAACAATTGGTGCTTCTTACCTGTTTGCTTGTCGATAATAAATCTTCTTTAAGGCTAGGTAGTATTTGTAGTAGCTGTAGTATTTTTGCATTTTTACTTCTGATAACAGTCATAGTCTTCCTGGTTTTCCCTCCTTCCAGAAGAGCCACAAAAGCTTCTCTCTCATGCAACAGTATTTCCCCCCACCGAGGCAGTTGAAGTGGCTGTGCCTGCTTGTGCCCAGTTATCTTGACCAAAGCCACAGAGTCCTGTTCGTAGTGAAGAGCTTGCAAGGATAAAGAACCAGCTGGAAATTCAGAGGCGCAAGCATTCTACAGCCAACCAATTTGCAGGAATCCCACTACGTCTTTTTAGTGTCACATGTTAGCAATGGCCAAGTTGGAGTTCAACTGAAAACAAGCATGACTTCATAAAGGCTTTCTGTAATTAGCTCCTCATTTTTGTGAGGTAGGTCAGTGTGGTCAAAACACAAAAAAATATAGTATCTATCTAGCACAGCAATGAAGGACAGGCAATTAAAAGTGTGAAAGAGAATGAAAAATATTTACTATGCATTTTCCCCTTCAAAGGTCTGGTTCTTTTTACTTTGTGGGCTCAGCAGCTGATGTGAATGGTCCTCTTGGTTCAGATCTGGAGCTGAATTAGACCAATAGTGCACAGCTGAGTTTATGAAATAAAAACTGAAGTGTCTGTAAAGCTAAAAGTGGTCATGGAAAAGTCCCAGAGTTCAGAAAGCCTAAGAATAGAAGAGACAAATGGCGAGACCAAACAGACTTTGCTTAACAATGGATTTACTTATAAAAGAACTAGCATGCTTGGTTTTGCTCTGCTGTCCTCTAGTCTCTCCCTTCTCAGAGGGATTAGAAGTTCAGAATTGAGCTGTTGCATACATTTCCAGGGTCTGAAATCTAGGGATGTAAGATGAGCCATAGTTCAAAAGCATAGTCCATGTTGGGCATGCACCCATGGGCTAAGGGAAGCAAAGCAAAGACCCTTTGGTTTTGTTTTGCTTCAAAAGCAGAGGGCTAGCTGAGAACCAGTAAACCACCAGTGCTCATAAGAGTATTTACTGCAATAAGAATGCTTAATTTACTAAAAGGATAACAAGAAGTTCATTTTGGCAATGAGTACAAAAGCAGGTCCTGAGGAGGTTTGAAAAAGGAGCAAAAGAGATTTGACAACATAAATTATTTTCCCATTCCAAAATATGCTGTCTGATACTTTCTTTCAGTAAAAAGCTTAGACTTCAGTCACTTTCAGTTTAAATATGTCTTCTTGGTATGAAGAACATGAAGTAAAAATAAAAGTAGGGTGACCGCGAGGCTGAGGTGCCATCTGCTTCCATCCTATTTCAGTATTGCAGACCTGTGCTGTGAAGTCTTCACAGTGTGCGCTGAAATCGTATCCAAAGCATGTTTCCCCTGCTCTTTCCTAGGGAAATTCCAGTCCCTCCACTGCTGGAAGGAGAAGTCAGGGTAGCAGGATAGGACATAAAAGCTTGTTGAAACATTTGTAAGACCTAAGCTCCAAGTTCATTGCCATGCTGTAAAAGCCTGTGATGTGGCAAGATAGAAGAACTGCTGAAGAAATGCATTACTCTTGCTGTTTGGATGTTACATCGAGCCTCCTTCCTTCCTCTTTGCTGACAAATAAAATTTCATATACGAGGCGTAAGGAATCCTCTGGTCACATACTCCAAGCATGTGTGGCTCAGGGTTGCTTTGGAATGGAGGTGAGGCCAGAGAGAGGACATCTCAAAGAGAAGCTGAAAATTACATGTGTGGTAAGAAAGAAAACAGGAATTTAGTCCTGAAAGGAGACAAGTGCTCCTGGCCCAACATGGCAGCTTGTTTGGCTGCTGATCAGAAGGCAGGATGCAAATGGTACTGCAAATTTCGTGGGTTTGCTTTTTTTCTTCCCGGCAGAGGCATGGTCAATACTAAGAGTTTTCTCTGAAGAGAAAAGGGCTAGGTACAAGTTAGTGCTTACACCACAATCATGGTATTTTTGCTAACAAATTGTTAGGCTGGGTCTTTGAGTCATGGTGTGCTTGGTCCTTCCCTCTCAGGTAGCTTCTCTTGTGTCACTTTGCAGTCATGATTCAGAGGAACACAATGTGCAAAAAAAAATCCAAAACATCTGGCTTTGCTAGGTCATCAGCTTTTATATGCAGCAATCCCAAATGGTGCTGATGGTTCTTGTACCAAATAACATTTACCCCTATCTTTTGATCCAGCATAATGCAGTTCACTGAAAGCTTGCTCCACTGGAGTACTTCCTGGTGAAGGCATTGCTTTTCTTTCATATGGTAACATCAGTAGACCAACAAGTTGTTATTTAAAAGCGTGGAAAGACATGGTGAGTGAAATGCAAATGCCTCAGGCAGGGGAAAAGGCATTCAGGTCAGTGGTGTCTGACAGCTGGTGCTCCTTTGAAAGACAAAGTCATTTGAGGTGAATATTAAAAGCCTGGGTGTTTGCTCAAGGTTCAAATTTCAGGTTCTGTATCTTTGAAAATAAAAGGGTAATTCCAGCCGTTGGGAAACCTGATCCCTGATGTAGGTGCTCTGCCTTTAATAAAAGTCTTCTGTTTTGGGACTGCTGCTCACAAATCCCCTTATTGTGAAATTTTTCAGTCAGCCCCTTTCTGCAAGTATCTTCAGAAAGAAAACTGACAGGATTAAGGATAATCTTGATCAGATGTTCAGTGTGCTGTGGGTATCATCTACTGCTAAGTAGCTGTAACAGAACACAGGGTGTAATTTTCCCTGTAAGTGTATTTCACCAGGATAACTGCAGGAGCAGCAGAAAGATGGTTTGGAGGCTGGTGGGGTGGGTGGTGGTGTTGGCATCCTTTGACTCTGTGAAGAGCTGTGTGTAATTCATGGCTCTGTGAAATCACCCGCCCAGCTGCTGTTGACTGAGTTATTATGTGGTGATCCAAAAATCTCCAGCTGTGCTTCCCAGACATGGCTGATAGGAGATGCTGCTTCCCATGCTTTCTTCTGCTCCAGCCTTGTTCCATTGTCTTTGGATAGTGAGGGTGAAGGAGTATTCACCACTCAGCTTGCCTCCTGAAAGGCTGCAGGAGGGAGCTGGAGGTGTTTGTTCCTGATGGGAGGGGGAGCAGAGAGCTGTTTCTCTGGCCTGGTGACCTGCTGCTGGCATGCCTGGCACTGCATCTGGGGGCTGTGTTCAAACCACTCCCATGGCCTTGCTCCTCACACATGCACAGAGGAGCTTTCTGGAAGAAAACACAGCGTGTAACAGGCGAGGCTCTGCTATGAGGGCAGGATGGGCAGCCCCTTTGGCACAAGGACAGGCAGGCAGCTGACCTCACATGTTCAGATCCCGCAACCTGGTGTGGGTCTCTTCCAGGGACCTCGTGGTCCGGAGCAGAATGCGCATTTTGTGCACAGATATTAAACATGGCATGTGCTGTGGTGTGTGATGGAAAGAGTATTTTTCTAAAAACTTCGACAAAGAGAGCCTGTGCTGAAGAGGCTGGAAGCTGGGCAAAGGAGGGAATGGTTCATTGGAAAATGCCCATTTTGCATTTCCAGAAGGTGTAAAGAACTCTGGGTAAAGTTTCCTGTGACCAAACTGTAGTTATGCTAATGTTTCCTTCCAGCTTCAGACACAGTTTTTCCCAGAGGAGGCAACTGGAGTGTCTCCCTGGTACAGGCAGTTTAAATTCACCTTGAATTAGTGGGAAGCACTTAGTATGGTTGCATAAAATGTGAGCTGATTTGGGCAAATATGGGCAATAACATTGGGGAACACTGGGTGTAGGATACATGCTCTAACGGCACGATGTGGGTCAGTGAGTAATGATAGTAATAAAAAAAGCCAAGAGTATGGTAATCTGATTCNGTTTTTTTTTTTTTTTGAGAAAAAGCTTGCCCTTTCTCATCTGAAACAAAGATCTTTTGCAAATATGCTCTTATGACTGAAACCTTGACTGGCAGTGGCCTGCCTGCTTCTTCTGTGAGACATTTGTGGCAGAGGGGAGGTGCTAAGAGTTATGGCCAGTACTTTATGCAGCTTGGGTAATGTTGGAAGCCCTCCCACATCAGCTCCATTTAGTGTTCCACATGGTGCTTGCCAGCAGGAGACATTTGGGTGCATATTCCAAGCATGCCTAGCAAAAGGCATCTGAAATTACAAGGGCATGGGGGCCAGAGGGTGCCAAGGGACACTGCCAGCATAGGTAGCACAAGCGTCAGCTGAGCAGAAGAGCGCTGGAGATTTGGCCTTCTACAACTGGGGAAGAGGTGCAGTGGCATGGGCCCTCAAGGCTGCTCCCACTTTTGGGGCTGGCCAGAGTGGCTCAGAGGACACATGAGGATGTTAATTTTCTCTCTGGGATAGATGCTGTATTAACCAAAAGCAGCTGTAGCTGCAGCTCCTTGGGTTTTCAGAAAAGTCAGTCTGCAGTGTTTGTGTCTGTCTTGTCTAAATTATTTTCAACTCAAGTATTACTCTTTCAATAAAGTTGGTATTTGGGTTTTTTTTCTTCCCCGTTCTGCACTCTTTGCTCATGGTAAGGAGAGCATAAATTTAGTTTTGCCCTGTTCTTAACTGTACCAGAGATGTTGAGCTTATCTAATAGAAACAAGCCAGGTGTGTGCTACAGTGTGTAAGTGCCACCAGGAGCACTTTGTCCTTGTCCTAGAACAGAGAAAGAGAAAACAGTTTGGGTGCTGTAATGCTGCTGACTCCAGGTCACCTGGTGATATTTTGAATCATAATGAAGCTGTAGTTTCTCTGTGGTTTTTCTTTTCTCTCTCTGCTTCTTATTTACTCCACAGCAGAGAGAAAACGAGTCAGAGCAGGCTAGGGATAGTTCTCCTGACACTTTGGACACTGCATTTGCACTCTCACTTGTTCAGTGAAAAAGCCAGCTTGAGGATCTCCCAGATTGCATTTCATGCCATGTGTTGGCTCTGGGTAAGATGGAGTCAGCTTTTTCCATAGTGGCATGTACAGTGCTGTGTTTGTCACTAAAACACAGTGTTTTAGCCATCACTGAACTGTGTTTGCATAGCATCAAGGCCACCTCTGTTTCTCACTCTGCCCTCCCCCCCAGCAAACAGGCTGGGGGTCACAAGAGGCTGAGAGAGGAAGCAGCCAGGACAGCTGACCCAGGTGATAAAAGGGACATGCTGGACCCACAGCATCACACTCAGCAATAAAACCAGGCTGTGGGCAGGACACTTCTTCCAAAGTAGCTGTTGCTCAGAGACTGGCTGGGCACTGATCTGTTAGTGGGAGGTGATGAGTGGTTGACTTTGCATCACTTATTTATCTTCTTTTAATTCACTGCAAGACTTTTATGTCAACCCATAGGTATTTTTCCCATGGCTTCAAGCCACTTTAGTAAGATGGAATAAGAAGAGGAATCAATCCCTTCTAATGCTGAGCACCATGTGATCAGTGATGAATAGAGCCTGCATGGTACTTTCCCATGGCACACTGTGCAGATCCCATCTGTGAAGATGTTCCTCTATTACATATTTTCTTAAGAGAAAGCAGC
This sequence comes from Peucedramus taeniatus, assembly GCA_013400575.1. Taxonomy (NCBI): domain Eukaryota; kingdom Metazoa; phylum Chordata; class Aves; order Passeriformes; family Fringillidae; genus Peucedramus; species Peucedramus taeniatus. Next base: position 126,275 of record WBNO01026269.1, on the reverse strand, counting down.
TCTACTCCTGAAGGTTGTTGAGGTGAGAACTTCTGGGTTCATTGTTGGATATGGGCAGGGATATACAGGTGGATTGGGAGCTGTCTATGGACTCCTCTGATGCAGCCAACTGCTGAGGTGACCTTGATGCCAAGGGACACACCAAAGGCATCCCAAGAGCAGGTGGGGAAGAAATAATTGCAGCCAGCTGGACCGGTTTTACAGAAGAGCAGGCTGTGAGTTAAGCAGTCCTGATTCAGCTTCTTACCTGACTAAGCAGCTACACAGGTAAAAAGTTGAACCAGGACTGCTGTTTGTTTATTTCCCCACTCTGAACTTTGCCACTGTTTACAAAGCTGTAATGGTTTGAAGAAGGGTTCATGTATCTCTGCCAGCTGTCAGGCTGATTCCTGCTCTGATGTGTTTGCTTTAGGGCTTTTTCTCTGTTTGTCTGTGGAGATGGTAGCAGTCCAAGTACAGAGAGGAGTCTAATAATCAACCTCCATGGTCGTGGTTCCTGCTCCCCAGTGCAAAGCATGTGGCTGCTGCCCAGGGATGGGCCTGTAGGCTTGGGCATGTGTCTTGGTTTGAAAGACAGGTACCTGCCAGCAAAAGCTGGAATCTCCCTTTGAATAGAGAATGTAAACCCCCTCCCTCAGATTATTATAATTTTGCAATTGGAGGCTCTCAGGCAAAGATTTGGGAGTGGGAATAACAGTTCTTTACTAGGAATATTAGACAAAGCAAAGACAAATACAAATGTAATAGCACTAAGAGACAAGCAAAAAACAAAGAAACAACAAAACCTCAGAAAATGCCCTGACAGAGTCAGGGATGTGACCTGACACCCTGGGTATCAGGGTGGTGAAAGCAGTCCAGATGAAATCCTCCTTGAGCAGTAAATGCAGTTCTATGAAGTGAAATACTCCTGTATGAGAGTCCAATGGTGAAGAAAAATGTGTTCAGTCTTCCTCTGGAGAGAAATCCAGTGGAGAGAGAGAAAACAAGCAGGGTCCCCTGGTACTCCAGTCCTTTCGGAGAGGTGTCCTCGGACCAAACTGCCCTTCACTGCTGTTCCCCCGGAGAAACCTGCTGCCTCCTTTGTTTAAGTCAAGTATCCATAAAGTACCCAGCCATCAGTTACCTAGCAAACTATCAGGAAAAAATTCCACAAACACAAAAGAAACAGATCCAACCCCCAACAGCATGTTTGTCAGAGCTCCTCGTTGGAAGTGCAGAGGGTGTTCCTCTGCATGCAGGTGGATGTTCCACTCATGCTGATATTCACTATTCTGTTTGCAAAGACCAGCACAGAAGGAGAAAGGAAGAGTAGTGAAGATGTGCAATAAAACTGTATCTCCTCTTAACGCTAGCTTGATTCTGTCCATCAGCTGCCTAAATAGGGGCTCACCAGTGCTAGGAGGGGCCAGGAGGCAGCTTCTGCCACCAGTTGCAGTAGGGTTGCTTTAAAAAAATAAAAAAATTGAGAGAAGAGGACAGCTGATTTAGTGATAATACATTATGGTGGGAATGGCCAATTTCAAGACACTTAAGACCATTTACTTGTTTTATGAACAATACAGTGAATATTTCTTTTTAATGTCCCCATGGCTGTAGTTGTAGAATGAGATATATAGTATGATAATTTAAGGGAATTTGGCTACCATAGGGATCCACTTTATCCTTTTATTATGCAATGTGTTCAAGAAGTAACTTAGAGCTTATCTGCACTTTAGCAGGGTCTTGCAGGGACTTCATATCCTTGCTTTTGTGCAACAGCATTTCTCTAATGTAGAATATAATTTTAATACTCATCTTTCAAAATCAATTGACAGAACAACAGGCTGGTTGGGAGACTTGCAGCAATCTGCTATTTTTGCTACTGCAGTAACTACAAGTGAAGTACCAACAGCTGCCCTCCTTCTCCTCCTGTAAAAAACTGCGAAGAGGTGGCTAAGGCTTGTCATGAAACTGGTCCATTGGGTGGTGCATTCCTGTGTCCTGTTGGTCCCAGTGTTGTCCTGATAGGTATATGGCCCTATGGAGCCAAGTGTAGAAATGGGGCTCTGCTTACTTTTTTAAAGTCGGTGGACTTATTTGCAAAAACTAAACCTTATATAGTAATTTTTACTACCTCTACCAACATTAAAGTTAAACGCCCTTTGAAAACATCACGTCTGTTCACCATTTTTAGCTTGCTTTAACCACATCCAAAGAAACTACAGGAACATTTCTTATCAGATTTCATAATTTAAAATAAATCAAAATTCTCGTGATGTTTGGGGGTTTGGGGATTACATAGTTACCAAAATGTTAACTGCTAGAAGCTAGTTCATAACTAGGTGGCTAGAGCTGCTCACAAATTCAATTTCAATTCTCCTACAGCAGATGTCCTAAAAAGATTAATTTAATCTTCAAAGATCTGGTGTGAAACTTTGTCTGCTTCTGTTTTCTGAAAAGGTAATGTAGTTCTAGCAAATAGAGGGTTTTTTTCCTAATGGGGGAATTTTGCCAGTCTGTGTGAAAAAATAAATACACCTGTTCTTTTTCTCCTCACTTGAAACAGAAGATTGCTGTCTGACAGTGAAGCAGTACTGTTTCTGGGGTCGGTTCTTTTTTTACACCAAGAGAGCGGTCCTTCTGAGCTCCCTCTCAGTTACTATCTCCCAGAGAAAGAAATCTGCTTTGATATGAAGCCTCACAAGGCTCATTCTTGTGTGACTGCACTCAGACTTGCAGGTTGTGGAACTTTTCGTTGATGATGCAAGACTCTCTCCAATCACCTGTTATCACCCCAGGTTTAGATAAATTTCTTCCAGCACACTCTCCTACTGGAGTCTTGCTGGGTCTGTTGTGGCTGGATGTTCCTGTGCCAGGCAGGATGCTATGCTGGAGGCAGCAAGCACCTCAGGATGGTACCACTACCAAAAAAACCTGAGCCAGGCTGTTTAGAATATCCTGAGACCTGAAGAGTCCCTCCCTGATGCTGGCAACTGCTCAGCTGGAGGATTTCAGCCAATCTGTCATTCCTCCCTACTCAGTGTCTGGTGTCACTGGTCAGTTTAGCTTACATCCATGGATTAACTGCTGAACAACTGTTTACTAGTTTTTTTAGTGACCAGAACTGAATTGTGTTCACACAGCAACATGATGTAATTCACAGTTACAGTTACAAGTTTCAAGTAAGGGAGAACAACCTAAGTTTAGGCAGTTGTCTGTTTCCAGTTAAGTATTTTAGAATCTGAAAATTGTATACAATTTGTTATTGAATAGACTTAAGAGCATCCTGGAATAATTCTGGAAGCCTGAGGTTTGTTTAGACCATTGTGCTTAAGGAAAAATAATGTGCTAAGGGCTCCAAGCAAAGTGTGTAAAGAAGTTGGCATAACTACCTGATGATAATGCTCAAGTGATACATGAAATATGAGAAATTAAATAATAAAATGTTTTAAATAATGCCGTTTATACATAATTGGATTGTTAGTCTCTCTGAGTGAGTCAGATGCGAGGAAATTGGGAACTTCAGGATCCTCATCCAAAAATCAGAATTCAAAACATCCACTAAGTATTTTTACCTTCAGCAATCAAGCTATCAAGTCTGTATAGAGCTTTGTTTAAGTAGCAGAGCTGCTACTTCCTTGTAGGAAAGGTAAATCCCAATGTTATCACTGGTCACCTGATCATACCTGATCTGTTTTGGATATTTGTGTGATGGTACTCCAAGAATGTCTTTGACAAATACATTCTGCAGGAATGTGCAGGTTCACGTGCTGCACGTATCCTGCAAGAATTGCCCAGTGGAAGAAATGGTTGCAATTGAGCAAGGTGCTGCTATGCAGGAAGTAAACAAAAGGCTTCTGAAGTCCTGAAACAGACATTTCTATTTTTAATTCAGCTCCTGTTCCCCTTTAACTCTCACAAAAACTATTTGCAGTTGCTGCTATAGGACACAAAATAATACATCACTCAGAGGCAGGAAAACCCATCTCATTTCCTACCGGTTGGATGAGCAGCAGGGGCACTTACAAGGTAGAAGGAAGCATGTAGTATGGGGAGCCCAAGGAACAAGCTTTGAGGACAGCTGTGCAGCCCCCTTGGATGCACGGTGGATGATCCATCCTTTTAAGTGTGGCTGAAGGAGGTGGATGCAGTGTCCATGCTGTCATTCTCCACACAACACCTGTGTGCAGCACTTGTCCTCTGCTGGCCCAGTGCAAGCCGCAGTAGAGACTCCCTGGTCACTTTGGGTCTGCCCTAGTTTGGGTAGAAGATGCACATTTTCTCTCCCCAGCCACTGCAATACAAAACTGAAATCACAGAAACCATAGAATCATAGAATGGTTTGGGTTGGAGAGGCCCTTAAAGACCGTCTAGTTCCAACCTCGCCGCCGTGGACACCTTTCATTAGGCCAGGTTGCTCAAAGCCCCATCCATCCTGGCCTTGAACACTTGCAGGGATGGGACAGCCACAGCTTCTCTGGGCAACCTGTTCCAGTGCTTCACCTCCCTCTAAGTAAAGACTTTCTTCCTAATATCTAATCTAAATTTACTCCCTTTCAGTTTAAAGCCATTCCCCCTTGTCCACGAGGCATGACGGAATTTTCCGTAACTCCTGGGGAGCAGGACGCGGGGTAGCAGCTCAGCGCAGCCCAGGGAGGAGAAGGCGCCCAGGTGCATCCGCGGGAGCCGAGCCCCCGCCGGCGC